>VDFB02118652.1:0-14180 GCA_007258455.2 Sequoia sempervirens
AGAGCCACAACCATGGAGGAGCAACCCATAGAAGATAGTGACAGTTTGGAGGACAATAATAACACTCTTGCAGCTCTATTGGGAGCACCATAGTATGTACCCCCTATTTGGCAATGGATTAATGTGTTGATAGATAGTGGGGCCACCCACAATTTCATTGATGATAACTTGATGACCAAAAGGGGGTTGAAGTTAAAGGATTTGTGGGTTTCAATGTTATTGTTATAGATGGATTCACCATTCCATGCACAAAGAGAGTGCAACAGCTTAAACTAACCTTGAGTGAGTATGAGATATATAACGATTTTATGTTGCAGTGTTAGGAGAAACAAATATGTTTTTAGGAGTGCAATGTGCATTCCCTAGCGAGTTCTCCTAGAACTATCAATCTATGGAGTTGAAGTTTAATTAACAAGGAAAAAGATTAACTAGTAGAGGTATGTCTAAGGGGTCACCAAATGTGATAACAAAAAGTACGAAGAGAATATTTTGGCAATGACAAGTTGCTTGGTGATGAAGGGCATGCACATTGCTTCATCTTTTGATAAGCAACATAGCTATCTTATTGATATTCAAACTCAAAGACTATCATTATCACTCCTTAGTGCCAATTGTGGATATATAAGTAGGTAGAGAAGGCTATTAAGGAATTTTTGAATATGGTCCACGTTAGACCTAGGTCTAGTTCTTTTGCTTCTTCAATTGCCCTTGTGAAGAAACATGTTACCATGAGTATGTGTATAGACTACAAAGTCCTTAACAAAATAACATTAAAAAATAGAGATTCCATTCTTTTCAAAGATTGATTTGAGATTGAGCTATTATTGAATTTGTATCTATGAGTAGGATGTGACAAGATGGCATTTAGATGCCATTATGGACACTTGAAGTTTCTAGTATTTAGTGGTCAATTGAGAAAGTTTGTTTTAATATTTTTTGATGATATTTTGATATACAATGAAAAATGGAGGATTGGATAAGGCACACTTGGATATGGTCCTTGGAATTCTAGAGCAACATGCTCTATTTGCAAAAGAATCTAAATTTGAGTTTGGGTTCACATAGATTTTTTACTTGGGCCATGTCATTAGTGCTTAACTTGTGCAGGTAGATCAATAGAAGATTCAAGCATTCTAGATTGGCCACCCCTATCACATTGACATAGTTGAGAGGTTTCTTTGGGTTATGCAACTACTAGAGAAAATTCAAAATTCATTAAGGGGTTTAAATAGATCGCAACACCCCTAACATATATGACAAAGAAAGGAGCCTTTGCATGGACAGATGCAACATAAGAAACTTTTGATAAGCTCGAGGAAGTAATTAACTCATGCCCTATACTTGCCATTCTAGGTTTCTCACTACCCTTTGTTGTAGAGTGTGATGCTTTAGGAGAGGGAGTTAGAGTAGTCTCAATGCAAAAGATTCAATCCAAAGCATTAGAAAGCCAAAAGTTGAAAGTTTCAAAAAAGGGGTTTTTTAATTTATGATAAGGAGATGCTTGCCATAATGCATGCTTTGGAAAAGTTTAGGCAATATTCGATTTGTGGTAAAAATAAACCACAACAACTTGAAGTTTTTCTTGGGCCAACAAGACTTGAATGGCAGCCAACAAATAAGCTTTCTCCAAGTCGGCTATTTTGATATTGAATATATGAAAGGTAAAAAGAATGTAGTTGATTGAAAGTTTTTTTATCATGGTAGACTGCTAAAAACACACTTGCTACTAAAATCTTAGATGGGAGCATGAAGGATGACAAGTATGAGATAACAAATGGTCTTGTTTTGTATAGGGACAAAGCCTGTTTAGTGCCTTATCTAAGATGAAGAGCAAGTTTTGAAGGCTTTGCATAATTTAAGCATGATAAGACATCTTGGATATTATAAGACATTGAGGCAAATCATGGAAAGGTTCTTTTGGAAGGGCCTTAAGGATGATGTACTCAGATACATTAAGGAGTGTACAACTTGTCAACAAAATAAGGTAGAACATTTCTCTATAGGGTTACTTAGATACAAAAAGGAGAAGACTCGTTGGAAGAAGAGTAGCAAATGCCACATAATTTTGATGATGAGATGGCAAGGTACCATGTTGATTATAGTGCTCTAAGTCCAACCATCCACTTTGACATGACATTCATAGAGTATTGTGATATGAAGACAAGAAATGGATATAGGAGGAGAAAGTATGAAGAGCAGCCTCCAGCCTCTTAGAGACATACAACAACGTTCGAGAAAGACTACAATACCTACTTTTGATGGATCGGGAAGTTGTCCAGTTAGAGCATGGTTGTAGAAATTGGATACATACTTCTTTTTGAACCCCATGTTTGAGGAAGAAGCCATCAAGTTTGCCACCTTGCATCTTGAAGGTGTAGCACGAGTGGTGGTACCATGGTATGTTGAACTGGGGCCATGACTCAATCACAACCTTAGAATAGTTCAACCAAAGATTGATGGAGAGATTTGATAGGAAGGATCCAAAGATTCAATAAAGAGAGCTAACACAATTAATGAAAGAAGGCACAATAAAGCACTATGTGGTAGGATTTCAAAGGTTATCAGTATTGGTTGTAGATTTGACGAAGAAGAAGCTCATAGTTCTTTTTGTAGAGGGCCTATCCTAACCACTCAAGGGTTTGGTAAGGGCATTTGATCTGAATTCTTTGCAAGAGGCCATCAGGAGAGCCCTAAATTTGGAGGATTCAATGGCCAACAACAAATTTACTCCAAGAATGCACCATCGTTTCAGCATAGGAAGCCACCTCAGAAGAGTTTCCCTCAACCTAAGGCACTATCCCCAAAACCAAACAGGGTTGAGGAGACCAAGAATGCACTTCAAAGGAAAAAACTATGCTTCACTTGTAGAGATCCATGTTAGCCAGGTCACAGGTGTTTGTGTAAGGGGCAAATACATTACATGAAAGTGGTTTTTGACAAGGATTCAGAGGTGGATGAGCTTGAGCTTGAGGTTGTTGTGGATGAGGTTGAGCATGAGGACCAAGGAGGAGATCATCTAGGTGGCACACTTGCAACACTTTCAAGAGCACCTAGATATCACTCTTTTCGTGTTAGAGGAGTCTTACAAGACAAAAGGGTGACAATCTTGATCGATAGTGGGGCCACCCATAACTTTATTGATGAAGGGTTGGTGGCTAATATGGGTTTGAGGATGGAAGATTTTGAAGGGTTTAATGTTACAGTGGCAGATGGGTATACTATTTCGTGCAACCGAAGCATTTAGTAGTTGGAGTTGACTCTTGGAGGACACAAGATGCTAGATGACTTCTATGTGATTGGCATTGGTGAGACAAAGTTGGTATTAGGAGTGCAATGGTTACACTCACTTGGTGAGTACACAAAATTATCTAATGGGGAGGAGGTAGTTCTTCGTGGCCACTCCAATGGGGGTCCTATGATGGTTTCAGCTAAGAGGTTCTTTTGTAGAGGTGAAGTGGCTTCCGTAGTAGAGTGCTTGATTAGAGATACAAGTCCATCCAAGGATGGGAGGTCTTACCACATTGACATCGAATCCATTCTAAACAAGCGATGTAAGGTGTTTAGTGAAATTCTTCCTAGGTTACCACCAAATAGAAGTTTTCATCATGTGATCAAGTTTGAAGGAGGAGCAAAAGCTGTCATCACTACACCTTATTGTCATCCCAAGAGGTACAAGGAGGAGATTGAAAAGGCGATTAAGGAGCTATTGGACATGGGGAACATATGTCCTAGTTCTAGCTCATTTGCCTCATTCGTGGTGTTGGTAAAGAAAAAGGATGGGACTATGAGGATGTGCATCGATTATAAAGCCCTCAACAAAAAGACGATCAAGAACCGCTACCCCATACCTAGGATCAATGAGTTGATAGATGAGCTTCATGGTGCAGTGTACTTCTCCAAGATTGACTTATGATCGGGGTATCCTCAAATAAAGCTTAGAGATGAGGATGTGCACAAAACAACCTTTAGATGTCACTATGGACATTGCGAGTTCTTGATCATGCCTTTTGGGTTGACCAATGCACCTACCACATTTCAGTCATGCATGGATCGGCTATTTATTTTGCAATTGAGGAAATTTGTGTTGGTTTTCTTCGATGACATCTTTATTTTTAGTAAGACATGGGAGGACTACTTGAGGCACATAGATGAGTGCTTGGCATACTTGAGCAACATTCATTTTACGCCAAGGCATCTAAACGTGAGTTTGGTTTAACAAAAATATTATATCTAGGGTTTAAGATTAGTGTCCAAGGGGTTAGCGTGGATGAGAAAAAGATTAAGGTATTGAGGAACTTGACACATTTGAGAGGGTTTGTGGAACTTTGCAGCTACTATAGGAGATTTGTTAAGGGATTTTCACAACTTGCAGCCCTATTGACAGATTTGATGAAGAAAGGAGCTTTCTCTTGGAGCCCTTCAACACAGAGAGCTTTCATCAAGCTTAAGGAGGTAATGAGTTCATGTCTTGTTTTGGCTATGCCTGATTTCTCGTTCCCCTTCGCCTTAGAATGTGATGCTTCAAGAGAGAGGGGATTGGAGCAGTTTTGATGCAAAATAGACACCCCATAGCTTTTGAGAGTCAAAAGCTCAACAAGACAGAGAAGAGCTTCTTTATTATCTCCTTGAATTGCAATTGTTGGTCTAAGTTTCTATGATCTGCAGTTATAAATTGGCCTGTGTTGTAAGTTGCTAACTCATATCAGGCTATTTGCCAGTGATCAGTATTGTTTATATTCACTTGTGGTTCCATTCCAGTGTAAATCGGTTTATATTCCAGTAATCAGTATTTTTTGGGATTTTGCCATTAATTGATCCATCCCAAAGGCCTGATGTTGCCTAAAGTAGTCCCAAGATTGGGCACTAGAAGACCTCAAAATTTGAGGTATGTGCAAGGTGTTGTGAATCATGGCATTGGTTATGCTGGTGCTCATTGGGCAAACACTACAGCTGATGGAAAGTTTTCAATTAGATATGCATTTTACTTGAGAGAATGAGATGTTCCATGGGATAGCATGAAAAAACAAATGTTTGCTCTCTTCTGTTGCAGCAGAATATAAAGTAATAATTCTTGCAGTTTGATTAAAGATATTTTCCATTAATTATTAATTAATAGGTGGTTCAGTGGAAATCAACCTTTATTCATTTAATGATATCAAGTTTCCACAATCCATATCTCGTAGGATTCGATTGATGCAAAAACATCTACACAATCAAATCCAGAAACAATATTTACCAACCTTAATTCATTTTGATTATCAAAGTGTACTCATAATGATCCAAAAATTGTTATTTCACCCATGGATGCAGCATGATCAAATATAATATCAACTAGTTGATAATGGAGAAGTTGATTTGCAATATTGTGCAACTGAAGAGCAAACAATTGACATCTTCATCAAATTCCTTAGACCTGATAAAAAAGAAATTTAGGGACAACCTTAGTGTTGTATGATGAATGACCATGTATAGTATCGTAGTAGCAAAAATCAAAGTCAACAAACCAAGAGACATAATTTTTCAATTAATCCTGGTTTAATCAGGAAAAAACTGGGTTAGGGTTAGGGCTTTTGAAAAATCGCAACAGAAAACTGGCTCAGGATTGGGGTTTTTAAAAAATTAAGAAAAATGCAATCTACAGTAAACTGCCAAAAATTTTGCTTGCCATTTTTATCATGTTTTTTTCTCTGTTTTTTGGGTCAAAATCATTGATTGCAAGTTAACAAAAGTATCATGATTTTTGCATTGAAAAATCAGTTTTCTGCCTACCTGTAATTGCAATTTTTGTAACTATATGAATATAATAGTATCTATATAATGGTCACGATTAAGTATCAAGTAATGTGGTCATATTAATGAAACCCCTAATTAGATTTTATTAAATAGTGTCTAGTTATATTTAGTTTCTATAGGGTCACAGTGACACTTATCACAAACTTTATTAATTGCACTTGAAAGAAACATGAAATATGCAAGGAAACACGGGGATGCGTCCCCTACCCTTTTGCCCCCCGTACCGGGTACGTTTTGGGGACGGGGGACGCCTTGGGGACGTTTTTCAGGCATCCCCGATTGGTGGGGACGTCTTGGGGATGGCAAGGGGACGGCCCGCCGTCCCCTTTTTATCCGAATTATCCTGTATTACATGTTATTTGCATGTTAAGTTTTGCCATCAATCTTAAAACAATCTCTTTTCTTCTTTTGGGTCTTTGGACTTTTATCCATTGATTGCTTAAGATTAAATTTGTTATTTTCATTTTTGTGATCTGAAATTCTGAGCTCTACTGTAGAAATTTCAGAGGTTCAAAATCATCATATAGAATAATGAGATCCATGCTTGCAAAAACTTTTGTTGTTTGAGTATGCCTTAGATTCCTTTCAAATACTAATGCAAGTATAATTTGTTTAAAGCTAAGAATTTTGTGATTAGGATGGAGATTATTTGCTTGCTATAAGAAATGTAAAACAAGGAAAAAGACAAGGCTATGTGTTTATCCCACATTAATAGTAATTGGGAAAGAGAAAGGGTTATAAGGTACTTGGTGCTCCAAAATCTTTGCCAAACCAGAAGCAGGATGCAAGGTGCATGTCACTTTGTTGATGTGTTAGCATCCTTCTCTTTGGTATTAACATTGCTTAGAGGTGCTTGTGTGCTTTGTAGCACTGTCTTGTGATTATTGCCAATGTAAATTTTGCAAAAATTGCAAGCTCTTTCAGAAACAAAATTGCACATTCCTTGTTGAGGATCTTGTTCATCTATAGTATCTACCGAAGGTAACCATTGAAGTAACCATTGAAGGATGTGCATATAGAGGGAGCTCAACCGTTCTTTACTACAATAGTGTGCAAATGAATGTGGTATGTTTGCATATGATCATATCTCTGTTCTCTATTTTTTTATAAGCTTCATTTCTATGGGTGAATTGGGTTGTCCTCAGTTTTTCAAAAACAAAGATTTGCAGATTTTCATGATATTGAGATTCAATGGGGACAGATGAGGCTAATGCATGGTAACACAAAAAAAATATAAAGGTGCTTTATGCTAAATGCAAGGAATGAGAGGCATACTTAGCATAATTAAGAACTAAAAGCTCGTAATATGCATTTACATTTACGTATTGGGAAAGACCCTGCTAGATAAAGTTTTGAAGAAAACATCTAAGCTTGACGCCCAAATAAGTTACCATCCATATGCAAAAATGCAGAAATGTTCTGAAGTTAAACGTATTCCAGCCGCTAGGTCAAGTCAAAGTGGCTAAGCTGGGTTTGCAATATTTTGAATTTTTCAATTGTAAACATATTTCGATGCTTCTGTGCAAATGACTCTTAAGTCCATAATCATGATGTCTGGAATGAGTGTGTAAGTATGGCGCACAAGGGGGGGTTGTCAATATGTAAAAATGCAGAAATGTTTTTCAGCTCTGGTATTGCAAACCCCTGGTCAAATAAAAATGGCTAGGTCCACGGTTGCAGTACTTTGAATTGTTGAATTGGAAAAAAGTCTTGGTGCTTCTGTATCATGGATTTAGATAAAAGAAAATTTTCAAGTCCATAATCAAGAGCTCGTATGTTTCCTATAGTGCAGATTTTCTCCCAAGTTCCAGTGCTGTGAAATCTCGGAAAGCCAGAAATTATGAATTATTAAATGTCAGTCTTTTGTTTGACCTGGATTTGATTTTTTTTTACCACTAATTGTTTGCCTTGTTTTGTTTTTTTGATCCCCTTGCCCTATCTGGATTGCATCTTGTCACCAGCTGCCAATATGTTCCAGCGTGTTGTTATCCTCTCCATCCTTTGTATTCTTGGTTCCTTCTCATTATCGCCCTTTTGTAGTTCATCCAAAATTTTGCCAAGTGTTATTTAAAAGCATTCGTCATTTAAAAACGTTTCCTCAAAATTATTTCCCAAGGTTTTAATTTGCCTGCTTCAAAGCAATTGCTTTCTTGCTTTTATATTTAACCTGCGGGTACTCGCCAGACTAAAAGGTGACCGAATAACTCACAGTGTAAAAATCGTTTGCTTTTATATTTAACCTGCGAGCACTGGCCAGACTAAAAGGTGACTGAGCAGCTCGCAGTGTAAAAATCGCTGCGAATGTTAGCACAGAACCGGCTAAACTTGCAGGAAAATCGTCGAAAACTCGCCACTTGAGGAAAAATTTGGCCGCGACTAAAAAGATTATTTCAAATAGATTTTTTTTTTTTTTCGTATTTTCTTTTGTTCGACGGCGCTTGTGTGAGATACGTACTGTGTTTAGGGTTCCTGTGAGGTCTACTGCTCTTTGCCACGAAATTGCAGGATGCTGGTTTTTTAACTGCTAACAGATGCAGAAATCGGGGCTACTCAAATTAAATTTCTCCCCAAATCACCGTGAACCTTTATATTGAGATCAAAATCCCAGAAATTACCTGCTGCGGGCGTTACTGGAAATAAACGTGAATTTGATGGCAAAAATGGGTATGAGTTCCACGATTGTTACATCGGAAGAAGATGATGAGGGCCAGTTACTGATATGGTAAGAATTGCCTAAATTTGCCAAATTACCTGACCAAAATATTTTACAGGACGTTGTACAGGCATTCCAACCTCTTTCGGTTGAATCTGCAGTTTTCACGTTTGGAAGTTTAATATATTATATAAAATATTATACTACTAGAATATACATCTTAAATATATCTAATTAAAATATGTTATTGATAATTATTGAAATCTTTCTTTGTATGTGTAATATAATTTAATTGTGGGGAAAGAATGAAATATTTTATTATATATTTTTAATTTTTTTTTTATCATTGTTTTAAAAATGACATGATTTGATTTTTTTATAGCAAGGTGCATATAATGAAGAATATTTTTTTATCTATATAAAACATGTAGAAATATTAAAGTTTAATATTTCTTTAAAAATAATTTTGATGGAAAAATCGATAAGATGATGTAAATAATTTAAACAAAAATAAAATTAATCCAACTTTTTATTATTTGAAATTAAGTATTATTATTTAGAAATATAAAATTCAAAATAATAAAATAATTTTTTTTTATCATGTTATTAATATTTTTGAGTAGTTATTCTGATATTTTTTCTATTATAAATATTTAAAAATATTATTTTTATTTTATTTTTTGATTTTAAAAAAAAAATTTATCTTCATTTATGTTTCCAAAAATATAAAACTCAAAATGTTATAATTGAAGAGTTTTATATATAAAAAATCTTTCGCATCCCCCTTAATACAACTGTATATTTATTATCAATAATAATAAAAAATAAAATAAAATATTATAAAATATTTAATATTATATATTATGATGTGTGCCATTCTCCCACCATACCTTCGCTATACTCAAATGTAGGTCGTTACTGTACCATATATATGTTTTCTCTAAGGTTTCTAATGTTCAATAAATTATAATAAAATATTTAATATTATATATGACGTGTGCCATTCTCCCACCATACCTTTGCTATACTCAAATGTAGGTCGTTACTGTCCCATATATATGTTTTCTTTAAGATTTCTAATGTTTAATAAATTTGTCAATATGTAATTTGTCCTTATTGCCCCATATATGTTTTTTTTTATATTAAGGTTTCTAATGTTCAATAAATTTGTATCAGTTTTATTTATTTTTTGGATCAGCCAAATTATTGCAGAGTCTAAGTGAGTTTTTCAACTATGATCCATGAGAGCCTCCTGTTTAATTATTTTTAGAGCTGAAAGGCAATCTCTGATCAGATGGCCGTACTCACGGAAAAAATCTACAGCAAGATGGGATGCATATAGAGTCGATTTGCTAATTGCAGTCGAAACCACTGGTTAGGACGACAATACTTGGTGGCAAAGGGTGATTAAGATCCAAATTTGCACGGGTTCTTACATGGGTTGCCATACTGTGTCTTAATTTCAAGATTGAACTACATACGTTGGCCAATAAAATTTCCAATCTCAGCCAACATATATTCTAGAGTTCTTAAGCTATAAATCCACAGTTCTCATCCGTTATGGACCTCCACAAGGGGTTTGTTGAGCTATTTGAAACCAAAGACGCGAAAACTTTTTGAACAGTCCCGCATTTGAAATGAGAAGGATTTTCCCTCCACTAAAGATTTGCATATAGGACGGGTGTGTGGGAAATACATACCCTTGCCTCCTGGCGTACCAATCTAAACTATAACACCGATAAGCAAAAAGAAACTCCTTAGATTTCATGCACCAGAAGCTTATGGATGACCCGACAGCCATGCACAGATACAATCTCTAAAGCTCAGCCGAGTTCTATCATTGTTGTTACAGAGGTCTTCACGTTTTCTTAATCCTTCTCTTTTAGAGGCCTATCTTTGTGTGTTATGGTTTGTTAGATTCATTCAATCATGTTTATATATGGCGTCATAGGAACTTCCAATAAACCAATCATACTTAAAGTTTGTTTAGATTCTTTTGCATGATTCTGGTTCACCTTCTTATGAGAAGATAACTTAGGATGTAAGAAACTTAAGGTTCTTGTTATGGGAGAGGGGTGTAAGTACAACGTTAAGATGTAGAATGTAATATCGCAAGTTTTTACTAAAATAGCATAAATTTGACTAAGTTTTATACAATAATTAATAATTAAATATTTAAATGGTTCATATATATTTACATATTAATTAATTGTATAAAATTAGAGTAGATTTAAAATTAGGATTTAAAGTAATAAATATAATCTAAATATTTATATATTCTACATGTAAAGTCTTGATGATTCATTTGTGTGAGCAACATTTAAACTAAGAAAATACTAAGTGGATCTTTTGTACTTGTGAGAGACTTGTGAATCACTAATGAAATATGGATCCTCAAAATTGCATAGGTGAATCTTGATAAAGTATCATATAATTTGATACTTTGGGAAACACCACATAAATGAAAATAAAATGTTCACAAGGTTTAACATCTTGATTGATAATTAACAAATAGAATGTTTGCTCTTTTCATTGCAAGTCTTTTGGGTTCCACTTGTTTGGTACTTGGTCTATGGTCAAAGCCTCTATTGTTTAATAGGGTGCACATCCTTTTATTGGCTAATTGAATTAGTAAAATGGCTAAAAAAATGTTGTCTAGTTGATTGAACATTTATTAATTATTTGTTGTCTATCTATCATCAACAAATTATTTGTTGTCTATCTATCATCAACATAATTGTCTATCTATCATCAACATAATGGTGCTAGAAGTTTCAATTATCTGTTTATAATGAACAAATTCTATGCCTCTAAGAAATATCTTATTACTTGCTTAACACAAAATTTAAAGCACTTAGATTTTGCACATGGTGTAACAACTCCCCTTATCTAGTAATTTCACAAATTGGGTTTCTGTAGTTTAGTTATCACCTAGTGTGTTTTGTGTGTTCTTTTTGGACATTTTTACTTTGACCATGCCAAATAATGCAGCAACAATAGGAAATATATTGCAATATTTAAAACTGAAAATTGGAAATTACAATGAGGAATACAGCTGAAAATTCCAGATTTTTCCCTAGGCTTAAATATTCAGTTTTTTGACAAAATAAAGACAACCCAGATCATGAAATATAGTCTATTATCTAAATCAGGCATACCCATAAAATGCAGCAATGAATTTATGTCTGCTGTAGTACAAAATGGTCTACAAATGCCTGAGAAAATACACCCATCAACACATGAACTCGCTGGGAATGTCTTCAAACTCGTAATGACACTCAAATGTGCTTCAAACTTATGTGGAAGACTATATGATAATGAAACAAATTCAACTTTGAACTCCACAAGTCTGAAATCTGCCCAAATCACTGTTCACGCACTGTAGCAGCACTGTTCACGGCACTGTAGCAGCAATATGCACGACATTGTTCACATTACTGTTCACGGCACTGTTCACAGCACTGTAGCAACTCACAAATCTTCACTATCGCCTTCAAATCTGCTCCTAATATCTTCTCCAAATCTTCCCTTTGAAAATCTAATAAGCCCAATATGTTTCCTGAATGAAAACAGCATAAATTCTCCTGATGGTATCTTGCAACAGTGAGAAGAATGTTGACAAAGAGGGATTTCGTCCTCCAAGCCCAATAATCAGATTCCTGAGAAATCCAATAGCATAACTTTCATCTCATCCAAGCATGTCAAATGAGCTCTCAACTCCCCTTTATATAGAACTTCTTGATCTTCTAGAAAGACCCAAGAAGAGTGTTCAACAAGCTTTTAGAAGAATATTTTAATATTCCTTGGTGAGCAACAGTGTGACTCTAATACTTAAGTCACTTTTTGAAGATATATTAATAAAGTGACTATTAATTTATCATTAAAGTATGTCACTTTTTAACCTTTTAATATAATTATTTAATATTACCCTTTTGACTTTGCACCTTTTTGCCTAGTAATATTAAATAATTAAAATAATGATGATTTCTTAAGAGTTTCGGAATACGGGGACATTACATCAACTCAGATTGGCTTGAAACTGGAAATGCCTAGGCCAAAAACCCTCAAGATCCCTCTAATGCCCAAGTTAGCCCACGGGATCATGGCAAAAAGGGCTAACAACAAACCTTGAACTATTTGGCTAGAAATGGGACGTACATGGATTGGGTTTCTTCTTTCTAGGGCAACTAAATTTACATCTCTTAATGTATTTACTAATTTAGTGTCTATTGGGTTTCTTCACTAATTTCTTGTTGAATGTCCTTCAATTTGTACTCATGTTATGGATTTATTTTGAAGTTGTTCACATTGTGGAAGTTACATTTTGGGAGCTACTTTAACCTTGGTGGAGATCGCAACATATTATGTGATTCCCAAGAAAATATATGAGAGATAAATCTCTTGACTATTTGGATGAAAAAATTTCTTATATCATTTGTAGATGTCCATTTTAGGACTACAAGATATACTTGATGCAATCATTGCCAAGATATTGTTTTTATTGCATAAATAGTTGGGATAAGTTTGCAATAACTATTTATTGGACTAAAGATTGCTAAACAAGAAGCTAATATTCTAAAATTGGTGTTTCTGATTGTAGATACCTAAAAATGGCAAATGCATTTTCATCATTATTCTTATCATTTCTTATATCTATAATTAATTAAATTATTTAATTAAGCTAACATTTTCTTTTTTTCATCCATAATAACTAAATAATTTTCAATTACTTAATTATCTTAATCTTTTTATCATATTTATATTAATTAAATAATTTTAGTTATTTAATTAATTCATTTTTTATCATTTTCTTTCCAACATTAATTAAATTCAATTTATCTTTGGTCCTCTATAATTAAACAAATTTGAAAACTTATTTAATTAGCTAGCATTTAAAAAAAAAGTAAATTAAAATAATTTATTTAAATTAAATCTTTTGTTCTAATATAAATAAATAGATATTTATTTCTCCAAGCTATTGTTTTTATTCCTCTTTCAAAATTCAAAATTTGGGTATTATTTTATCTTGAATTTTATCAATTTCCACCATTGATCAAATGTCAACTGAAACATATAAATAAGAAGCTTTCATTTCATTCAATCCTTCTAGCACCTTTATTGTCAAGATCTCTCTAGCAATTTTATAATCAAAATCTATCAAGCATTAAAGCATTAAAGCATTATCTATCAAACATTTAAGCATTATCAAGCATAGGCATCATTTGTCTTTGAGCATTTATCATTATCATTGCATCATATCATTATTGTTCTTTCATAGTTTGTTACTTTGAAGAGCAATCAACAATGGAGCAAATGAAGATCTTAGTTATGATGACTTTGCTTGTTATCTAAAATTTATATTTTGAGTCGAGATTTTCAACTTTATTGCATGCTTGTGTGTGAGTTTTGCATTGTTGATATTTGTGATCCACATTTTCATCATTCACATTTACATTAGCACATTTGACAACAAACCGATGCATTTGACAACAAATCAACGTATTTGACAACAAATTGACGCATTTGACAACACATTGACACATTTGATAGCACAGTGATGCATTTGACAATAGATCAACACATTTGACAACAAATCAACACTTTTGACAACACAATTACGTATTTGTTCAGTGGAATGACACATTTGATTTACTAATCTTTTTTTACAAATAAACTGTTTTACAAAATCAGGCATAACTTTTGCATAACATATCAGATTTTCAAAATTCAAAAG
>VDFB02118653.1:0-17812 GCA_007258455.2 Sequoia sempervirens
CTCTAGAGACGACTTCTCCCAAATTCTCCAAATCTATATTATCTTTATTGGATAAAAAGAATAATTGCAGAGCGAAGAAAGTTACTTATTTCACCAAAAACTCCCCCCAGAGTTGTCTCTTCCATTCTCATTTATGAGTTTCAAAGATTGATAACTCTCCCTGGAAGATGATGAGACAAAGGAAGATAAAACATATGCTATCTTTTTCCAGCTTCCCCTGCCTTTTACTCTTCCAAAATGATGCTTAATTGTTATTTATTTATTTAGCAATAAACAATTCTTTTCCTTGCTTTAATCCTTATTCAAACTTGAGTTCCAATTTTTAAATATTTTATCTATGATAACTCTTGATTTTAAATTTCTTAATTAAATTCACTCAATAATTATTTTTATTAAATTCATTTAGTTACAATTTCTTTCATCTTAAAATAAGAAATTTTCAATGATAATACAATTAACATCTATTATTAAATCTAGCTCTTTATTTGATCCTAAACCAATTCAAGTGACTTTAAAATTTAGATTAATTTGATAAATTACTTCTAGTCATAAGGTTAGTGATATTGGACCTAATATAAAAATCAAATTAAATGATGCAATCCAAAAGTCCTCAAGACCTAGCAAATTACCAACCACAAGTAACAAGCGAACATGACATGGCCACCAAATAACCAACTTTTCTAAATTTCAAGAATGAGCAAAACGGAGGGCCATTACATTACCAAAGCTTATCTGAATATTTTTAAAATGGGTTTTACAAGTGACAGCTTAGAGGCAAGATATTCCTCTAAAATTCTTGACAACCAACAACTGGAAAAGAGTTTTCTACTAGTTTAGATTGAGTACTACACTTGATAACATGTTGCATATTTAATTAACAAAAAAATATTGTGGCATAAGATGCACCTAAAGCTGAATTAACTTGAATATAGGTTTTTTCAAATTTAATTATCCTATTATATTTGAATTGTATAGTACCCTAGATATAGAAATCCATCGAACTTGTTACCTATAGTCTTGTGATTCTGGAAGTGCTTGGGAATCCCTGGATTTGAAAACCCTTGGAACTTAAAGCATAAAATATAGTGGAAAAGAATGAAATCTACTATAGAAGTGTGTGCATGTGTCATAATAAACAAAGAAAGGTAACCTAGAATTTTTTGTCTGTGTATAGATACCAAAGCATACTTCAAATACATAATATGAACCAACCCCCGTAGCTCCAAAAAAAATCAAATCCAGTGGTGCAGGAGCACCTACACCTTATTGGCAAAATGTGACCTCTTGAAGGTTGATAGGAAGTGTCAAGGGGTAGTGTAGGGAATTTTTAGTTTATCCATGCTAAATAAGGTCTTTGAAGACCATATTTTATGTAATGAGTTGATGTTTGTGTCTTGGGAGTCAAGTTAAAAAATTGCACAAAAATGCAAATATTGTCAAGTGTAAAACAAAAAGTGTCAAAATGCAGTTTAAGGGAATATTAAGGGTCTTAGAATTTGAAAGTTGGTTATGTACATTGGGAGTTTAGTTTAAGTTTTAAAATGTATTTAAAGCCTTAATAAGGTTCAAACAATTGTTGGAGAATATTTGCATTGGAATCATTCATACAAAATACAATGTTTCTTCTCCACATTTCTCTATTTTTAAAAAAAAATCTTCTGTACGACCCATACAAACTAGATGTTGCTTTGAAATCTCTTGTAAAATAATATTAGCATGTTTTAGTTTTCATTCCTATCCATTTTTAGAGTCTAAAACACAATATTGTGGAAGAACTCTTCAAATTTTTGTAGCATCTTGTACACACAGAATTGTGGGTCTGATTTTTGTTTTAAGGATGTAAATGCCAATCCACCAATTGTGTTGATCTGTTACTCAGTGGATTGACTGATATGAAGGTAGGGTAGTTGTTAAGATGGTTTAGGAAAGAAGGGGAGCAGTTGTGTGGACTGGAATGGTACACTAGGGTTGAAATAATGCATTTTTTTCTATGTTAAATGGTGGTGTCAAGATAGTGCTTTGTTGAAACAATGAAGGAATTGGTCTTGTGATGGATTTGTGACCATGTCTAGAGTAAATAAAAGGTTTTTGATGCATTAGTTGTATTAGGTAAGCCTGGGTTATATGATTTTCAATAAACCCTAGAGTTTTGCTTGTAAATGGAGGGTTTTGCAAAACAACATCATAGTGGTCATGGTATGAACTTTTTATTGGGGATTATGTGGTTTTGAGTCACAATTTAACTCTTTCAAGTGATTTTTTATGAAAAAAGGGAGTTTAAGAAGTGGTTCCTTGTTAATTTAGGGCTAATTTAATAGCCTTCCAAAATGGGGCAATCTATTGAATCTTAATGTTGGTACAAAGAAACTTTGTGAGATCTTTTGGGATATTGTTTAGCAATCTATGTTAAAGCTTAATTGATGTTTTGTTGGCCCCTGTACAAACTCCTTCAAAGGATTTAGTGTAAAGTTGAGTTTGGAGGGCTACAAGCATCTTGTGAGTGGTTTTGGGAAGTTGGGTGATTTGTGATTTAAGGTTTGATGTCTTGTTAAAGTCTAATTAGTTTGAGGTTGTTTGTTGAGTCATCACCACCTTTCTTGCATCAGGTGGTATCAGAGCTCAGGGACAAGATCTTTTGTTGGTGATTTGTTTGATTTTTGCAGGCTTGAAGAAAGTTGATTGGTGAAGATGCCTCCGAAGGGTGTTGGTGCTACTAGGGAGTTGCAAGATCTAAAAGAGAAGCATGCTAAGCTTCTGGAGTTACACAATGTTGTGTTGGAAAGGCTTGCTACCTTGGGGACAAAGAAAAGAAGAGATGAGAATGAAGAAAGTGAAACAAAAGAAGATGAAGAAGAATATAAAGCTGTTGAGGAAGAACTAGACCCTGAAGATCAGAGGATGGTAAAGATGCTCAAAGTTGTGAAAGGTGATTCTCATAAGGTAAAAGTTGAACTTCCTGTGTATGGTGGTAATTTAAATGAAGAATAATTCCTTGATTGGATTGCTGCTATGGATAATTACTTTGAAAGTGAAGACATTTCAGATGAGCAGATGGTGAAGGTGGAAAAAAAACCTCAAAGGTCATGCTCTTCTATGGTGGGAATATGAACAAGAAGATAAGAGAAAAGAAGGAAAATCAAGGATTATTTATTGAGACAAGATGGTGCAAAAACTGAAAGTTAAATTTCTTCCAAAAGATTATGAAGTTGAATTGCATAAAAGGTTGCAAGGATTGAAACAAAAAGATCTATTTGTTAAGGCCTACACTGATGAATTTTACAAATTAAGTATAAGGTCAAGAAGGGATGAAGATGAAGTTGAAAAGGTGGCTAGATATCTAGATGGCTTGAGATTTAATATACAAGATGAACTTTATGCTAACCCAAATTTTGTTGAGGAATGTTTCGAATTAGCAATCAGGGTGGAGGAAAAGCTTAAAAGAAGGTAAGAGAAATTAGTGAGAGGAAGAGGAACTAGCACAAGAGGGAAAGGAACAATCCCTACACCAAAGCAGTCATTTGAAGAACAAGAAGGAGCAAGTAGAGGCAAGTAGAAAGGTGTTGATACTAGAGGAGGTTTTAGGGGTAGAGGTAGGTTTAGTGGTGGTAGAAACACTAATGATTTTGCAAGATGTTATACTTGTAATTAATATGATCATCCAACATGGAAGTGTATTGAAAGGGTTGGTAGTTCATCTAGTGGTGAAAAGAGGGTTGATAGGAGAGCACAAATTATTCAAGAAGAGGAGTGTGAGAGCAATCATCCTACAAGTTTTAGAGCTACTCCAAAAATAGGGGAAATGTTGATGATGAGAAAGACAGTATTGAAGGCAGCAAAAGAGGTGGAACCTTTGCAAAGAAAGAGCCTCTTCAAGACCACATGTAAGTGTAAGAATAAGGTATGTAGAGTTTTCATTGATTTTGGTTCTACAAAGAACATGGTGTCTAGTGAGATGGTGAATAAGTTGAATTTGTAAAAAGTTCCTCATGAATTGCCTTATAAAGTGTCATGGTTGAGTGAAGGGAAGTCTTCGTTGGTTAATGAAAAAGTTGTAGTAGATTTCCAAATTGGAGGTTATAAAGACAGTGTAGTTTGTGATATCCTTCCCATGGATTTTTTTCACCTACTCCTAGGTAGACCTTGGAAATATGATAGGTGAGCCTTGTATGATGGCAGGGAAAACACATATACAATAGGGAAGGATGGTTGTAAGTTTGTTTTGACTCCTTTGCTGGAGGATGAGAAAGGTAAGGAAAAAGTGATAGCGTGTGGAAAGAAAGAATTGGTAAAGGATGTAGAAGAAGACACAAAAGTGAGTACTACAGTTAGTTTGAAGTTTGAAAATGTTTTAGCAGTAGGTGTAAAGGCTAATTCTAGTTTGTTAATAGTAGATTGGAATGAGAATGTGTTTATTGGTACAATGGTGTGCCATTTGGTTGAAAGAAAGATGAGAGAACAAGTGATCTCTTTAGGTACAATGAGTACAATGAGTTACAAGGATAGTAAAATGATGATAGGTGCTGGTAGGATAGGAGGTTTGAGGACAGAGGCAAAGGGGCAGGGTGCACAAAGACTTGAGGGTAGATATAAGTATGGAGATGAGGTAAAAGAAAAGACAGATCAAGGGAATACTAACATGTGTTTGTTTGCAGGTGTTGACAAAGGAATGCAGTCTAGTTTTGATCAAAGAATAGGGAGGAGACCATTTTCAGGTCTGAATACAAAGATGAAGACAAATTCAATTGCAAACAATGTCAAGAATGTTAAAGGTGTAGGGAAATTACAAGTTCAGTGTGTATGAACCAGTGGAGAGGATTTGCAGACTAGGTGAACATGCATGAAGCTTGGAGATATTGGAATCAAATGCAACTCATGTGGCATGATTTTTTTCCTATGGGGGTGTATGGTGTAGGAGCACCTCCATCTTATTAGCAAAATGTGACCTCTTGAAGGTTGATAGGAAGTGTAGGGTTTTTTTAGTTTATCCATGCTAAATAAGGTCTTTGAAGACCATATTTTATGTAATAATTTGATGTTTGTGTCTTAGGAGTCAAGTTGTTAAAAATTGCACAAAAATGCAAGTATTGTCAAGTGCAAAACAAAAAGTGTCAAAATATAAGGGAATATTAAGGGTCTTAGAATTTGAAAGTTGGTTATGTACATTGGGAGGTTAGTTTTGGTATTAAAATGTATTTAAAGCCTCAAGAAGGATCAAATAGTTGCTAGAGAATATTTGCATTGGAATCATTCATACAAAATACGTTTCTTCTGCACATTTATCTATTTTTTAGAAATTTTCTTCTTTTGTATGGCCCGTACAGACTAGGTGATGCTTTGAAATCTCTTGTGAAATCATAGTTGCATGTTTTAGTTTTCATTCCTATCCATTTTGAGATTCTAAAACATAATATTGTGGAAGAACTCTTCAAATTTTTGTAGTAGCCTATACACATAGAATTGTGGGTCTAATTTTTGTTTTAAGGATGTAAATGTCAATCCACCTACTATCCTGATTTGTTACTCAGTGGATTGACATGATATGAAGGTAGGGTGGGTGTTAAGATGCTTTAGGAAAGAAAGGGAGCAGTTGTGTGGATTGGGATGATACCCTAGGGTCGAAATAATGCATTTATTTTCTATGTGAAATGGTGGTGTCAAGATAGTGTTTTGTTGAAACAATGAAGGAATTGGTCTTGTGATGGATTTTTGACCATGTGTAGAGTAAATGAAAGGTGTTTGATGCATTAGTTCTGTCAGGTAAGCCCAAGTTATATGATTTTCAATAAACCCTAGAGTTTTGCTTATAAATGGAGGGTTTTGCAAAACAACATCATAGTGGTCATGGTATGGACTTTTGATTGGGGATTCTATGGTTTTGAGTCACAATTCAAGTCTTTCAAGTGAGTTTTGATGAAAAAAAGGAGTTTAAGAAGTGGTTCCTTTTTAATTTAGGGCTAATTTAGTAGCCTTCCAAAATGGGGCAGTCTATTGAATCTTAATGTTGGTACAAATAAACTTTGTGAGATCTTTTGGGATGTTGTTTAGGGATCTATGTTAAAGCTTAATTGATGTTTTGTTGGCCCCTGTATGGCCTCCTTCAAAGTATTTTGTGTAAAGTTTAGTTTGGAGGGCTACAAACCTCTTGTGAGTGGTTTTGGAAAGTTGGGTGATTTGTGATTTAAGGGTTGATGTATTGTTGAAGTCTGATCAGATTGAGGTTGTTTGTTGAGTCATCACCACCTTGCTTGCATCATCCAGCATCACAAGATAAATTTAAAAAGAAATTTCAAGCTTCATCCCACTCATTTTTATCCTATACGCCTCTATAGATCTTCCTATGTTTTCCCACTATTCTATTTTGAGTTAGAACAAAATGAAAATGGAGCTAATATGGAGCCAACTGAGAGATTCAAATCCAAATTGGAAGTGAGCTAAGGCAATTCGAAGATGAGGGAAAAAATGAGAAAGTAATTTAAGGACATGAATATAATTTTTTTTGTTGAATGACAAACACAATAACTAATAATGTAATATCTTGAATATGCCTTTATTCAAGTTCTATTAGGTTTATTATCGAAACATCAAATGCTTAGAGGGTGAAGGAAAATTTTTGGAAGTTGAACGAAAACTAGCTAGTGGTTTAGGTTTAAAGAGCTTATCATGGTTGATCAATGAAACCAAGTCCATTAACTCTAACCAAAATTTTAGGGCTTTGTTAACCCAAATAAAATAGCAAAACAAATTCTAAGACTATGCCAAGATTATTTCTCAAGTTTTCTTATATATGGTTTTGAAAACTTCAAGTTATAAAGTAACATAAATGTATGTATTAGGTACATACTAGGCCCTCTTACTGCCTCATGCATAACCCTGTTTGTTGAGAGCAATGGCAACTTGAAAAAGACCCTCCAATACTAATCTAAGTTGTGTTGCCATAACAAAATGTCTCCTTCTCATGTGTGTCCCTCTAGCATGATTGTGCTATTGTGCAAACAAAGTTGGTGCTCAGTTTTCATCATGCAATAGTATGAGGCACCCAATAGAGGCACACAATTCCTTGAATAGGAAACTTGATTGTTATGAGGAGGTTATTTCACCCTCACAAGAAATGGATCGACATTGGTAACTGCTTCAAGTGTCTTCCATTGAACTACTAGAGTTTACATTTTGTTGCATGTGTGTTGGGTTTAGAGTGGATTGAGAAGATAAATAATCTGGAACAAAAGCAAGGGGTTCAACTTCACCCCATTGGCATCCAATCTCCTCCTTGGAATCTAGGGACATGTAACGCCCCGCCACACAACCCTAGAGGAAGTTGCAATTAACTACTCAAACGTACTAATTTTTTTTTCAAATGAAAATAACATGCCTTGAGTCCACTACCCATTGCAACAACCTCTAAGGTTACGAGACTAAGATTACTTTATTTCCAAACAAGAAACATGAATTGAAACCATAACAATTAATTACTTAACAAATTAAATACACATACATTTCATACATGATAAATTACACCAAAGCATAAGAGATACCACTTGTTTTCAATTAACAATCATTTACAATACGATTACCAATCTCATTCCCCGAATGAGGTAAATCCAATAAACAAAGTTACAAATTGCATCTTCCACCTCGATACAAATGAGGGGTAATAAAATTACAATAATAACTGGAAAGAATGAAGCATGAAAGAAACTGGATCCCACGAGCTCTACAACTGGAAATATCGTCCACACGAACAAAAAGATGACCCAATGAATTAAGGTGCACGTTCCACCCAACCATGTGATACCCGAAGGCTCACCCCCCATGCTAGGAGATAGTAACAAGGATTCCTAGACAATACCATCAACCTCCAAACACAGGCTAACTCACATTGACACAACCAATCACATGAACCATACAACCATAAGGATAACACAAGTACAACTCCAACATCACTGACATAAGTCACATTACTTCCATAAATAAAACAAATCGAGTATGATAAGAAGACCATACATATAAAACCAAATACCAACTGTTGTCATAGAAAGAGTGTCATCACACAGCTCGTCATGGGATATCCTCTGGGAATCTTCATAGGCTCCGACCCCCACTATGAGTTGTCCTGGTGGCCTCTACCGAATCTCGGTACCCATACTCACTCATGCAAAATAAAATACCTCTCATAAAGACAAGATAGGTGACCTTGCCATTCCAGGCCTTCCCATTCATCCCAAGCCTATACAAGCACTTGTGTCCATGAGTGAGGCTCAATTATCTTAATTAGTGTGAAATACTACCTAACTTCTAAGTACATTGATTTAGTTATCACTTGATTAAACCACCTCTGAAGGTTATCCAGTTTTCCTCTTTGGGCTCTGGCCCCTAATAGAAGCCACTCGTCTACATAACAACATACCAAACAAAACCAATCACCAAGGGAATCCCAAGTGCATACCAATAAGATAAAACCACTCCAACTCTAGGAGGAACATATAATGAAAACCCACTCCAAACACTGGAGGCAACAAAATTCAAAACCCTCTCCAAATACTAGAGGCAACAAAAACACATAATTCACTCCTTCCAAAGGAGACACAAACCACATACTCCACTCCTAATCCAAAGGAGGCACAAACCATCCCCGTTCGTGAAAACTGGGTAAAACAAGAGGACACAACTATACGCCCTACCCAAGGCAATACAACCGTTGACTAACATAATACAACAACCCCAAAAGTTAAACCCCTTCTGGAAGACTTAACAACGCTTCTAATCAAATTTCCCAAAGCAAACACAGCAGAAGGGTACATTCAAGAAGAGAATCAAACAAGAATTAACTATATATTTGGATTTCCTAAATCCACTTCCTTTAATAACATTCCACAATTTATTGCCTTAATAAAACTGATTTAATAACGTCTCTTTCAGACAAAAGATGAAATTTAAACCAAATATTTAATTCCCTATTTTCTTTTAAATAATAATAAAATAAACATTTACTTCTTCAATTTAAAAAAAACATATCATTTTAAAATAACTAACCTTGTTGTAAATTCGTTTGCAACGAACAAGAACTATAATTAAAAATCGCTCTCTTAAACATTTCATTTCCTTTAATACGAATATTCCTTTCCCTTAAAATCATTCCCTTATTTAATAACTACTTGTGCATTTGACAAACAATAATAAATTAAATCTAAGGGTCTACTTTAGTTTCCCAAAAATATACAAATCCCATTTCCCAAATAGAATCTTTTCGTTAGTAAATAAATATACGTGCATAGACATGCATCTCTATTAATAAAATATTAATTTAAATAAGAATGTGTTTCTAAATAAATTTAACATTCCTTTCTCATATTTAAATATTCTTATATATAACCCTTTACACATTATCCATCTTCCTTAACTAAACAAAAGATCGAAATCAATCTTAAAATGAAATCAACATTTGCATCTAATAAAATAATTTCAACATCATTATATTTAACCATAAATATATATACTCAACGTATATACAACTATATATATGTATACATATTTAAATATATATTTATAAAACAATTTTAATTCTAAATCATTTAAATATAACCCAACATTTTCCAATTAACTATGCAATTAAAATATTCATATATACATAATATATATATTACATATTAAAAATAATATATAAAATATATATACACATATATTTTATAAAAATTATAAAATCATATATATATATTTATGTAATAAATATTATACATATTATAAATAATATATATAATATATATTATATAAAATATAAAATTTATAATATATAAAATAAAATTAAAATTAAAATTAAAAAAACAAATAAAAAACAAAGGTCCTGGACAAAGCAAGGGATCTAGGGTCCACCGGGCAAGGGCGGTGGTGGCAACACCGGGCAGGAAGGCAGCATTGCCTCCACAACAACCTCCCATGGGGGCGACTGTGGGGGTAGCCCCCTGCCTCCCCAATTTTCTTTATTAATTTTTTTTTTATTACAAAAACTTCCCAGCTTTGCCTACGGCGAATTTCTTAAAAAAAAAAGTTAAATTCTTACTATAAATTAAATCAACCTTGAACATACATATTTGTATATATTTGCAAATATATTAGAATCAGTTGTTTAGAGGGATTGATTTTCACACAAAAAAAACATTCTACAGAAGGGAATATACAGTTTTAAATAGAGGAGTTCTTTTGTTTTCTTTTCCAATTCTTTTCTATTGAACAAAATGATTTGCCAGCTGTTGTTTTCTTTTATTTTTCTACAAGAATCTAGTCTTTCCCAAGATTTCAACTGGGGTTTTCAAATTTGTTTACAAACTAGTTTTCAAATTGAAAAATTCAAAACTCAAAACAATAACAACAAGAAAGAAAAACTTGTGATCTTGAAGTTTGAGGAAGCAATTTGATGTTGAGTTCTTGCCAATTCAACTCTTTCACAATTTCTTCCCAAGATCTCCACCTTTAAATCCAAGATTCAATCCCACCAAGAAACAAAACCTTCTTTTCTTTTTTGCAGCCAATTCTCCCCAAAATTGAAAAATTAAAAAACCAAATGAAATTGTCATTTTCTCATAAAATCTTTCCCAAATTTAGTCAAACCCCTAAAAATATCCTATCCACCAAATTTATTGCAAATTTGGAGATATTTTCATTTTTTTAAATTTAAATCAAAATTGCTTTCTGGGATTTTTCATATTTTTTTATTTTAAAATCTATTTTCAACAAAAAAGGAATTTAAAACTTTTTAAAGAAATTCTTTTACATACTAATTTTCAAAAAATGCAATTTCAACATATTTTCATTTTTTTAATTTTAATCAAAATATCTATTAATTCCAAAACAAATGACTTAATTCAACTCATCACCATTAATTTAATTAATCAATAAAATAAATCTAATCCAAGATTAGATTATTTTATTAATTAAATTAAATTAATCAATAAAATAACTAACATTTCCAACATTACAATCAGATAAATTTAATCATCAATTTAACTACACAAGCCATTTATATACCTTTTCCACTTGTAATTAAATAAATCATGGAGAGAAGAACAACAAAGAAGCAACTTAACCCAACTAAAACCCGACGACACACTATGACTAGGGTGATGACTTAGCACGAAAAACCTAGCTACTATCTCCCAATCAAATACCGTTGGCCAATGGACATGCTCAACCCTTGAAATTAGGTGGAGTCGATATCCTGTACCTGTCAACCTACGAACAAAGAGCATATTGAGCATGCATATATATAATATAATAAACACACCGTGAAGAGGAAATCGCAGAATCGTAGGGAACTCACAAGTGAGTGATGCGATCTCATCCCCTTCACCAATACGCTCATCATAGACTGACAGTTCCATCATAAACAAATATCTCATGCAATAACATGTTACAATAACTAATCATCATTACACCAATTAAAACCTGTCAAATAAAGCATCAGATAAGGTACATCACATCACACAAATAGACTATCGCTCTATAAGTAGCGATCAAATAACACACACATGATAAAGTATCTCAATAACCAGAAAACACATCCAAGCAAACAAGGACACACTGTCCAGCAAAAAGAAAAACAAAGGGGTATTACAAGACTTGTAATCAACATCTACAATAGTACACCATCTCTTCCATTATTTTCTAAGAATCTTCATTGTATTGCCTCCATGTGATTGAGGACTAACCTGATAAATTTGAAGGAATGAATCTGATTGATCTAAAATACAGAGCAAAACAAGTCACCTCGATCACTCTCATTTGTAGAGATCTGTTTTTCATTTTTGGCTCCCACGATGCAAGGTTTATACCATCCTTCCCATTCAGCTTGGCGTCAAAATAACTGCCCCTTAAGTGTTTCTTAGTCCTTCTTCTCGTGTTCAGATCATTTTCTCGTGAAAAAGCATGGATTGATTTCTAAAAAATTTTCCTCCTTAACAATGTGTAAAACACTCCTTTTTTCCCTCGAACCCCTCTTTAAGATAGATGGTGATAGCCTCATAAAGGCATCATTTTGAGGAAACCATTTGTTGGCACGATGTCAAGCAAGAAAGGAGCTATCACCTTTTATGCAAAACCCCAAGCTACAATAGAGGCTCCTCAAAATATTTACCCAAAGATAACACAATGAAATGATCTCGTGATCTTGAATTGTTTCACAGGTAACATTCTTCCTCTAGGCTTGGAATGTCCACAAATCCTTCCCATCACATCCCTTAAAGATGGAAATAAAAGCTTGGCATTCAAATTTTGAAATGCCCCCCCAATTCCTATTGCATTGATTACTCCTTGATATACAGTGCCATCAACAAGAAATCCCATGCTGACTTAGCACAATGGCAGAGAATACAATAATAATGGTAGTTGGACCACCTTTTGAAGTGACATGGGAGTGATTTCCCAATTTATTTCTATGAATTGGAGTATGGTTAGGTGGAAAGTGTGATATTGAGATAACCATCTCAAATAGAGCACAACCAACTAAATTACTCCCTATGATTTATATTTCAATAATACGGTGGAATATTAATTTAATATTGTAATAATTGTTAACGACCTTTCCATACTTTACAAACTATTGGTTAATTTGGACCTCTTGTAACAAATGTTCTTCTATTAATCAAATAAACATTATACTAATGATTATTGATTTATCCTTTGTGAAATAACTGACTAGTGATAAAAAAAATATAAACAATACTCTATACAAATCTAGTTGGTACATTCTTAATTAGTAATTGTAATATTTGATACTAAATATCATAATAATTTTGGTCATTTAGCTAACATTTCCTCTTTCTTGCACCTTTTAACACTTTCATGCCCTAGCTAAGGTTTTATAGTTGTATAAGTCATTGATATTATTTTAATTGTTTCATAAAACTAACCAATATTAATATATGTCCTCCCTCTCTTGATCTCATGAAATTAATCTTTATAATATATGGATTTGTCATGCCCATAATTTTACACCATGGACACAATACAACCAATTTTTTTTTAAAACAAATAATAACAAACCACCACTAATCACCAACCATGGCTAAGCATGATATGTAAACTACATGCATCCAATGAGTTTTTTGTGCAAAATTGTCATGGACGCATCACCCAGGAGCAGGGGTGTGGGGAGTGAGAGCAATACAAATAGTGTGGGTCTTATCAAGCACACCCTAATTCAAAAGGGTTGATTCTAGTATTCTAGGACTTTCGAGTTGCATTCACATTTGATAGCATAAGTTATTTAGTAAAAAACCTCTTTGAGGATCATTATGATATTATCCTTTAACAGTAATTTAATAATGGTAATAATGGTATTTAATCAATATATTAGGAATGTGATTCTTGTTATTAAATTGATAAGCCAATAGTAGGACTACTAGTTGAATCCATCATAACATTAATAACATTATCTTTATTTAACCAAATTAATAACTAGCATACATATATTAAATATTAATATATATAAAATACGTCGAGAGTTATCAATTAACTTTTTTTTTAATATTTGATTTATTTATTTGATTATTTTTCATTAATTTATAATAAATATTTTTAAACATAAAGGAGGGGTAAAAATTTTATTAAAACAAGGAGAAGTACAAGGCGAGGGCATTACAAAGTCCTATCAAGCTCCACCAAGTGATCCAACTGTTGAGACAAATCCGGGGGTAACTAACCCCGGTCCACCAAATTCCAATCATGAATATGATTGGAAGCCCATTTAGCCAAACAATCAACTACAACATTCCATTCTCTAGAAATATGAATGAAAGTAACAAGCTCCAAAGAAGCGCAGAGGTTAAGAATTTGTTCAACAATCAAAGCTAGATGCCAACTAACATCCTCTAAATGTCGCTTATTCAACAAGTTCACTACAACCTGGGAATCAGACTCACATATGATCATGTGCCACCCCAATTGACTTCCACAGTCCACAACCGATAAAATGGTTTGAGCCTCCATTAAATTATTAGTATGAAGAGCCTTATAAACATAGAAGATAAATTGAACATCTCCAGAGTTGTCCCAACCAACACCACCAATTCCTGCATGACCCGGGTTTCCTCGAGAAGAACCATCCGTGTTGATTTTTAAGACTCCCCGAGGTGGAGGAGACCATATGCCCTCCCTATTCACTTCTGGAGTAGGATGTCTACATCTATTACGCATGAGCTGTCATTGTGGAGGAGGAAGATGTAGACGATTACAAAAACTAACATAATAGGGATTCACTGATGCAGTCAGATCACACTTAGACGCAATAGTCTCTCCCATAGAATGCAGAATTTTCCACCACAAACAAGGGGCTACCAACATCACATCCTGAAAAATCTGACGATTCCTCTCCAACTAAAGGTTCTAGATAATAAAGGATGGGCCAAGAGCCCAAGAAGCTTTAAGGAAGATAGTAGAAACAGGGGCCCTGCCCCACTGATCCACAAACTTAGCTAGCAAGGAAACATGCCAATAGGGTGTATTCTGTTAATGTTATGGCAGCTTCGGGTTCATCCTTCCAGCCACAAGTGAAGACATAAATCAATATAGCCTATCGGCTATTTATTTATATGTGTCATTTAATGAGAATGGGCACTTCTCTTGGCAACAATATAATTTCTCTTGGGCCGACTTTCCTTATAATTTGCATTTATTATTTGTAATTATATTACTTGTATCATGGCCGACCTTGTACATGAAGAGGTGCAACCTCTCTCACATTTGTATATATACAAGGTCACTTTCATCTATTTCACATTGATTAAAAGTTCGATTCATTCTATCATTCAAGTAGAATTTATCAAGAGTGAGTCAGAATCTTATCAAGAGCTGATTGCAAATTTCTTTGAAGGGAAGATTTATATAGTGAGATAATGCGTCATTATCTGTTATTGTATTTGTGTAGGTGTTGAATATTGGCCTTGGGATTGGCCTCATTATAAAGAGAATTGTTGCCACTATCTATATATATAAGAGAGATCTTTGTTGCTGGGTTTTTCTCCCTCAAGAGGAGGGTTTTCCTAGGGTATCTATTGTGTTATGTCTGATTTTGAATTAATTTTCTGTGCATATAATCTGATCTTTAAAATTTACATGGTATCAGAGCGGGTTTGAGAGGATCGTGATCAGATTATTTCTAATCAGCAATACCCTAGTTGTTCATCTATCTACATTAGTCAAGATGGTGAACGGTTTGAAGTCGAGGATAGACTCGAGGGTGCATCCAACTTCACATCATGGAGGTTTAGGATCATGCTTACCTTGCGTGAAAATGACTTGGTGAGTTCGTAGAGTCCAGCGTTCCTGAACCTGAGGAGGAAGAAGCGAAGTTACAATGGGTGAAGAAAGATGTTAAAGCAATGAAGATATTGGTTGATTCCGTCAAGGATCATATTGTGCCTATCGTCTCTAAGTTGAAGACAGCGAGAGATATGTTCAAAACATTGGAAGAGATGTACGAAATCAACAATACTAGCGGGCACTTGCACTGAAGCAACAACTTCATCATGTGAAGATGGAAAAAGGTGAATCAGTGATTGCATACTTTATGAGGATTGCAGATTTGAGAGATCAGCTCTCGACAATAGGGCATATGGTTGATGACAAAGACTTGACTATGCTTGCTCTCAATGGTCTACCTTTGTCTTGGGAATCTTACATTTAGGGAATCAGTGCAAGATCAAAATTGCCTAAGTTTGATCGCCTAAGATCAGATTACATTCAAGAAGAATCAAGGTTGGTGGCAAAGGCGTTGGTCAAAGTTCAAAGAATGAAGACATTCATGTTCTTGCTTCCCATGCATCAAAGAAGAAAGGAAAAGATGGAAGGAAAGGATTCTTCAAGAGGAATCGAGACAAGGGAAATGATGATGCACCTCCATTTAAGAAGAAGAGGGATATGTCCAAGATTCAATGTTTTAGGTGTGACAAGTTTGGGCACTTCTCCAAGTATTGTCCAACTAGACCTAAGCAATAGGCACCGTTGCGGATGTTGATGATGCCTCTCCTCAAAAGGATTCAAGTGAATATTTGTTCTATTCGGCATTATCAAGCAGTGTACCTTCCGACTCCAACACTTGGATAATCGACAGCGGTGCTTCACGTCACATCACCGGCTTTAAGGAGCACTTATCAAGTTTGGTGGAAAAGGAGTCTTCTGAACAAGTCATCATTGGAGATGATGCTAGCTACTCCATGAAAGGAATTGGGACCTCTATACTTCATTTGGATTCCGGCATCTCACTTCAGTTGGGTAATGTTCTTTATGTTCCCAGAATCAAGCGCAATCTTATTTCTATTTCATCTTTGAAAGATAAAGGATATCAAGTTGCCTTCTCCAAAGGAAAAGTTCTAGTGTGAATGGAGAACTCTAGATTCAAGGATGCTCAAGTAATTAGAGTTAGACATGAAAACCTTTACAAGGTTTGCACACGTTCTTTACAAGCTTTGGTTCATGACTCTTCAAGTCTTTGCAATCTTTGGCATCGGAGATTGGCTCACTTACACTGACCCTTACTATCATGGAAGATGGTGGCGGGCCTTCCTAAGCTTCAACCCGAGAACCGCGAAGGTACTTGCAAGGGCTGGCATTTAGTGTTAAGAATATAAGCCCTTTTCATAGTAGAAAAAATAGATCTAAATTATTTTAGATCTTATTCATTTTGGTTATGGTCCTATGTTTGTTTCGTCTTCGAGTGGATTCTTGTATTATGTTTTGTTTATTGATGACCACTCTAGGAAGACTTGGATTTATTTTTTGAAATCTAAAGAGTCTGAGGAAGTGTTGGATAGGTTTAAAGAGTTTAAAGCTTTGGTAGAAAATATTTCTAGTAAAAGAATTAAGGTCCTCAGATCTGACAATGGTGGAGAATACACCTCTGGTAGTTTTCAGAACTTTTGTATTGATGCAGGGATTAAGAGGGATTTTTGTGTTCCCTATAATCCTCAACAAAACGGTGTTGCAGAAAGAAAGAACAGAACGATTGTGGAAGCAGCAAAGGCCATGATTCATGATGGTACAAACCTTCTGTGGGTAAATAGGGACAAGTATGTATTTCAAAGCAGTCCTCATAAGATCTTGGAGAATATGACTCGAGGAAAAGCCTTCTGAGAAAGAAACTGAAGTCAGTCATTTGAGGATCTTTGGATGTCCTATCTATGTTCATGTTCCAAAGGAAAAGAGAACCAAGTTGGAGCCTTCTGGCAAGAAGGGAATATTTGTGGGCTACAGTGAGACATCAAAGCCTACAGAATATACATTCCAGGACAGAAGTTGATGTCGAGATGATAGGGATGTCACATTTGAGGAAGATGTTGCATTCGGAAGATCGAAGGATTCATATGGAGATCGATAATGAAGAGTCTCCTCAGGATATGGAAGTTGACCATACTCCTGAGATTCACAGGGAGACTTCAAAACCAAAAGAAGATATTGATCTTGTTGAACCCTTGGAACCTACTGATGGACCTACTGACATTATTATTGGGAGAAAGAGACCTCTATGGGTCAGGCATACTATGCAAGAGGCTAAAAGTTTTGCAGCTCCTAGAGGCACATTCAGAGAAAGTAAAAGGCCACATAAGTTCTCTAATTATGTTGCCTTAATGAGTCAGATTATTGAATCTGAGCCCACCTATGTTGAGGAAGCATCTAGTCATTAGGTTTGGAAAGATGCTATGATAGAGGAGTATCAATCAATTCTTAAGAATGATGTTTGGGACATTGTTCCTAGACCCGAGGGCAAGTCTGTGGTATCTTCTAAATGGCTATTCAAGATTAAGCATGTTCCAGATGGAAGCATTGA
>VDFB02118654.1:0-40231 GCA_007258455.2 Sequoia sempervirens
TGTTGAAGGTCAACCTCGAAAAGACCACTCGTCAGGGGGAAGCAAATCTTCTTGAAGTTGCATTTGTAAGTGTCAACAAAAGAATGGCTAAGGACGAGAAAGATAAAGCAGCCCTAAAGGCTGAAAATCAGCTGTTGCAGATGTATATATCCAGCTTGATGCATGGTACACCAAACGTTTCTGCCTTGCCTCAAGAGATGCTTGACCTCCCCATGGAACAAAATCACCGTCCGCTAATCCTATATGGAAAACACTTGAGAAATCAAGTGGAAGAATTCATCATCAAGGGTCGGTGTATACTTGCAGAAATGTACCAACTAAGGTACAGTACCCATGACCTTCACGCGGAGATTCAACAATCAGAGCAAGATGCAGCAGAGAAGAGGCCTGCGGACAAGATCACTCTCTCAGACTTGTCGATGGTGTACCAATCAATTACCACAAAAGAGAACAAGCAACATATTTTCACTTGGAAAGAACAGCTTGTATACAAATTGAAAGTGTATGATACCAACTCTATGGAATTAATTGAGTATAGACAAATTGTGGCAGGTGTTATCAAGTTCATAAGAATGTTGGTAACATCTATCCCTTGCCTTCACCAGCATAAAGGAGGTGCATACGCTGAGCTAGCTGAGGTACAAACACAATTCCAGGACCTCATCCATAGCAGTTTCTGCGGTGATCCTGTTGACTGCAAGTTAAGTCAGATCGCAACCATGTTGGAAAAGCTAGATGACGCAGCGGCCAAGACTATTGAATATTAGGCGCAGATTGCGGGTGGTGAGGAAATGCTGCGACAACACATCATCATCTTGCGCAATATCAGTTGCCCAAATGCAGAGGCAGTCAACGACTGGTTAGAGGAATTGTTGACTAGAGGTGAAGAGGTGTAAAACACCCAGTTAGGATGTCCTACCCTCCAAAATAGCATTTATGACAAACAGGAGTTAACTTGATGCCTCTTTCCAAGTTAACTCACTGTCCCACTGATCATGCATGTCTATTTCCACTAATTATGGATGTCTATTTTGGATTTCTACTAATTGTGGATGTCTATTTTGGAGGCACTTTTGTATTTGGAGTTCTCTTTTAGTTTAGTTTCAATTAACTGAAGTAGACTTCCAATTAACTACTAGGTTACCTACTTTTAGACATAGGAATAAATCTTGCAAATTGGCAAGAACTCATTGTTAACTCAAGCAGATTTTAGGGTTGCCTACTCCTTTGAGCTTCCATAAATAAGAGCAACTTTGCTCATTATTCTTTAACTTTTATTACTACACAAAATTGTTGCGCTGTTGTGCCATCAAGCTTGCAAGTCAATATTTGTTCACTCTTGGATGAGAGTTGTTTGGTTTGATAAGCAATTGTGTATGATTTCGTACCTTTGTTGTCCCAAATCTTTGTAAAGCGTTGAGTGAGTTTGAAGAAATAAATCAAAAGGCAGATGCAATTTGATCCAAAGTTTCAAGATCCATCAACGTTTGTTTTTATAATCTATTGTTTCAACCTACCCCTTGGACAGGAGTTCCTCCTCTTTGGGAATTTGTAGATTAATGGTTATCGTTTGATGTTGTCTTATGATCTAGATTTCAGCCTACACCTCGGACTGGTGTCGTCACCTCCTTGGGAATCCTATTATCCAGTTCATCGTTCTTTGTTGTTTCTAGTGATCTAAATCTCAGCCTACACCTCAGATAGGTGTCGTCACCTCCTTGGGAATCCTGAGATTCAGCTTACCGTGTGAGTGTTTGCTTGCATAAAACCTTATTCCAGCATAGATCTGAAAGTTCAAAGCCTTTGGACGCATTCTAAGAGACGGTCGGCCCAAGTGATCCAACCATTCCATTCCCGCTCCTATGCCCTCTTGCTCTGTTTATCTTGAGGAAATATGATAGATTAAAAGTTAGCTTAGTTGTAGTTAAGATCTGCAAAAACCAAAGAAAACCTTAGCTGCAACGCATTGTGCTTTATGCACCCTTGTGCCCTGCCGCTGAGTAAAAAGATAGCATTAGTTTACTTTACTTTTTATGCAAACATCAACAAAAAGAGGGAGCTTCCCCTCCTAATTTGAAGAGCAGTTACTACACACTGTGCATAGCTATCCGTTTCCAATAAGAACTCCAGAGGTGCTAATTGAAATGCCAACAATTCAAAAACAAGAAGCTTTCTGACATCAAATGGATTAAAACCACGACGACTAATCACTTAATAGTTTACCTACTTCAACCTAATAAATATGTCATATTGTCCTTCCTTAATCATTGTAATGTCCTGTTTTTAGCCTGGGTCAGTGTTGGACAGATTAGCCTATCATCAAGTCCTTGTAGGCTAATAATGATGATTAGAGGGTCGTATGTGGGAATTAATGAGTTCTCCAAGTGGCAATTGATGGTGTTTTCTCCTCAGTTCGATGGCATATTTAGAGGTGATCATCTCCATGGGTTTTTGGCTTCATTTTTCATACACTTACTATTTATAGTAAGTCAGTTGGGTGATAGAAGCCAACCTTACTATTTATAGTAAGGCATCCAGATGGGCAGAGTGAGCAGTGGGTTAGGCGGTGGTGAAGTCAGAATTAATAAATGTTAATTATTAGTGGAGTTATGGTGTTTTAATTATTATTAAAGTAATACTTTAATAATAATTAATTATAAAGGTGACTATTAAATGATTAATTGACTTTATTATAAAAGTTCATTTAATTATATAAAGTCAAATTATAAAGGTACTTGTTATGGGCGCCCAAGTGGAGATATATTATAAAGTCACAACAAAAGCAAATGTTTTATTATATTTTAATGATTTAATTGCTCTTGGGAGTCATGTTTTTTGAGTGATATAAAAGGCTTTGGAAAAAGCATGAAAAACATTCATTGTTGATTGAACACTTATGAAATTTGTGAAGCTTTGGCTGTGAGGAGAAAACAGGGGTTTCTTCTTCAATTTGATCATGGAGAACGTCCATTCTCTCTGATTTGAACAACCTACAGGTGTGAAATAGCATCCAAGGGTTGTTGTTTCAGGTGGCTTTATTTCAGAAGTCACAATTGTGCTTACAGGAGTCGATTTATAGGGGTTTATTCAGAAGATTGTGTGCAGATCAGCATTTCATTCAAGGGTATTATTGTTGATTTACATTTTATTTTTTTATTGCTGATGATAAATTTTGAGATGCATTTACCTGGGCATTGCATTGCTGAATGAAGATTTGGATGCCAATATTCAGCTAGGGTTTGAAGAATTTAAGAGGGAGATTTGAAGAACACTGTCGATGGTGTCTCCAGGCACCATTATCAGAAAATGTTATGATTATTACATTGTTAAATGCTGATTTTATGAGAATCATGTGAAATCAATATTCCTAGCGCTGGGTGAAGAGGTCCTTTGGCTTGGACGTGGGAGATATTCTGAGATTAGTGTTTGTGTAACCTGTCGGTTGAGCCTTTGAGGGGGCGTGATAAGTTTGCAAGCCTGGACGCCATCAGTAAGGAGGAGTTCCAAATCATTTGTCAAAAGGGAACGTGAGACTATTTGCTGTTTCATTTATCCACTCTGGGCGCTGATTTCAGAGTTCCATAATTTCCCAGGTCTACATGAAGTTACAGGTCAGATTCTGAGTTATATTCAATTGTTTATTGCTGCCATAACAAGTTTGAAATTTTGGGTCAATTGCCAGCCTGTAATAGAAATTCTGAGCATTGTATTGGGACTTATATATTGTGATGAACCTGATTGGCTCCAGCTCAACTTCTGACTTTCACTGACTTGTTTGTGAATAGTGATATTTTCTTCAAATCTGGGGATAAAACCTGTCTATCAGCATTGTGTTTGAGCACAGTTAATGTGGATTACTACTGGTAACTATCAATGTGCACAATCTAAAATATTGTGTTATGAGAAGTTCAGAAATTGTATACAGTGTTGTACCCAAAACCAAAATTTTTGCTTCACTAAGGCATTTTGCTTAATTGAGTCTTAATCTTGTTAAAGTGATGTCAGAAGGTCGTTTTTGGGGTTTTCAAATATGGAGTTGATGTCAGTGTCATGTCAGTCTGTTACTGAAAAAATTTAAGAAAAGTGAAAATCTGAAGGAAAATCATCAAAATTTTCTATCTCTGGAGAAGGAAGCACATTTTCAAATGGGCGCCCTATCTTTTAGGGGCTCAGATCCTATTTTTAGGGTTTGTCACCTCCAGCAGACATTTGTCTGGCATCACGTCAGCTTCGCAATGAACTATCAAGCTTGTCAAATGGACCTGTTTCGTGCAAGTTACGGAAGATATAGCACAAAACAAGAGGAGTTCCAGAATTGGCTAACATTGAGAAAAAGAGCAGCTTTTGAAAAAGGCGCCCATCTTTTTGAGGTGTTAGATGAAGGTTTTTGACTAAATGCCACCCAAGATGTTTATCTCACATTTGTTCAGGCTCCGCGACGCATCCGTCAGTGGGTGAATCTGAGTTGCAGAAGTGCTTGAACCTGAGGTCAAACATAGGGTCAAATCTTAGTCAAAATATCAAGGAATGAGCAAAAGAGCACTTTTTCAGAAAAGCACATGAGCTTTTCAAGTCTTTAATGCCTTCTTTTTGATGATCTCAGATGTTCAATTTGTCCGTGTTACGTTCAGCTTTCCGTTGCTTGTCTCCATCAATTCAGAAGATGACTCAGCAGCTTGCAGTTGGAGTTTTTGTATTATTTTGGTCAGTTCCAGAAATGGCTTAAGTCTGGGAGAAAAAGAGCAACTTTTCAAAAAGGCGCCCTTGTTTTTCACCCCTAAGATGATGTTTTCTGGAGAAATGTGCCTTTGCAGCTGTCGTCCAGAATAAGGTCAGCTCCGCGGTGAACCTAGGATCCAGTCCTGAAAATTGGTAAAACAGAAGTTATGAAGGATTTATTTTTCCCTTCGTACGAGATCGAGATGTCAAAATTTGACTAAGTCTAAGAAAAAGCGCAGCTTTTGAAAAAGGCGCTTGGATTTTTGAGCTTTCAGATGTCAGTTTTATGGTCTGCAGTCTCAAGGTACCTTTTGATTAGTTTTTGTTCAGCTCTGCGATGCACCTGTCAGCCAGCCAATCAGAGAAGTTAGTCAGCCAGGGTCAAAGGATGAACAGAGGTCTCGAAAGAGGTTTAAGTCTGAATTTTCATGAAAAATTGGCTAAGTCTGGAATTCGCCTTAAGAGGTCAAAGTTGAGTTTTCGAAAGAAGTTGAATGGTGCGCCCTAACTGGGGTTCTGACTGCAGTTAAACTAAACAATTTCTAGGTTGTCATCTTCAGTTCATATATTGGCATGTTGAGTGATCTTTCAGTTCGCATGTCGAGTTAACTAGTTTGCATGTTCAGTTAACACCCTTGCATGTCGAGTTAACTTGATTGCATGTTCACTTAACTGAAGGTTATACTTGAAAATCAACTTGAGTTTGCATGCATGGCGAATTTTGGTTGAATTTATGAACTTAGTGAAGTTGACGCATTTACCTTTGAATGTTAACTTCAGTTCTCAAAAGGGTTGCCATATTTAGAATTTTTAAGATTTAAAGCATGAGAATGAAATATGGCGAATTCTCATTGTCAACTGGAGTACTGAAAGGGAAGCTTTAATTCTTAAGTTTGTGAATTGAAGCATAAGTGTGAAGTTGGCGAATTCATTCTTTTCTTGAATGTCAACTGAAGTCTTGAAAGGGACGCTATATTTGGAATGTTTTAAGATTTAAAGCATGAAATTGGTGAATTCATTTCAACAAAGATTGTCAACTTTAGTTCTCAAAAGGGACGCTTTAGTTCTAAATTGTGAATTTAAAGCAAGTGTGAAGGATGGCGAATTCAATGAAGATTGTCAACTAAAGTCAAAATCGCATTAATTTGTTAACTAAAGTCTTGAAAGGGAAAACCCTAAAGCATGGTGCTTTATTTAGCATATTTTAGTTTCAGTTAACTAAAATGAGGTCCAATTAGAAGCCAAGCGCCATTTTTCAAGCTTTAGTGCTTTATGCAAATTTCAATGATGAAAGCCTATTTATTTCAGCAATGGCGTCCATTATTTCATCATCTTTAGCTTCGAAGTTCATATTCTTCTTGAGCGACCAGCAAGCTAAACGTGCTACAGGTGTCCGAATTCAGCGTTCTTCATATCAACGAGTTCAGATTGTGCAGAGGAAGAAGATTCCAGACTTTATTTTCACTTTGCATGCAGGTTTCATCAAGTTCCAGAAAAGAGATTGGCGAATTCTTCAGAAGCAGAACAAGCAAAACTTTCTATCTTCTGTCTTATTTCTTCTATTTCTCATCTTAGGTACTTTCTTCGCATGTCAAAGAAATTCAGCGTATTTTCAGAGTTTGATCATCTGGGTTTGCATACTTCAACATTTGCAGCAAAACCCACGTCTTAGATTTTTTCGAGAAAATTGCCCCGTAGCCTTCATTCTGAATCTCTGTGTTTTTTCCCGAGAATTTCTTTGCATGTGGGCTTGAATCACATCTTTTTGAAAATCGCATTATCTGGGTTTGTTCAAAATTCCGTTGTGCACAAAATCCATGTTTCAGATTTTCTCAAGAAAAATTGCCCCGAGAAGCTCTAAAAACCCCTGCAATTCTCGACTGAAAAGTCTTTGCATGTTAGGCTAAATGGTGTTTTTTCACAATTTTGACGTTGTGGGTTGTCTTAGAATCATTTTCCGAACAAAACCCATGTCTCAGAATTTTTGGTGAAAATTATCCTCGGACAGGGTATTTTTAGCCTCACTAGGAGCCATTTTTGCTTTCTAGAGAGAGTTGTTAGAACATAGCCATGTTCACAGTCAACGGGAAAGTTTTTCAGAAGGCAGTTCAACTAGACTGAATTCAAGACCAAATCGGTCTTAATTTAGGTTTTCATCAGAGCAGCTGACAATGAAGCGTTACGCTGCAAAAGGAACATAGATTACTCCATTTACGGAGCCGCCAAAGTCACTCAAATCCCATGCCATTGTCTTCGTGAAGATGGTACCTACGCTGATCTCGAGGCTGTGCAAACTAAGTTCCAGAAGCATGTTCGTGATATCTTGATGGAGATTTTGGATCACATTTCAGTGATTTCAGCTAGTTTCAAGAAGGCGACTGAAAATGTTAAAGAATGTATGCATACAGTCAAGGAAAGTGACAGAGAATTGAAGAAGCAGATTATTATTTTTGGACAGCGTCAGAGTGCCGGAAGACAGAGTAATTGATGAGTTCTTGGTCGAAGTGTTAGACCAAGATGACATGGAGTGATCTGCCAGTTGGAACCTGCAGTTAATTTCGAGGGTTGAGTCATGAGCAGCAGTTAACTCGACTTTCAGTCTTGAGTTTACTTGCTGACTTAACACATGCTTATCTCGTCCTTGGAATTATCATCACAGGAGTTAGGGTTAGGGTTTCCAGTTAACTGAAGGTAGTGTCAATTAACTTTGCTTTATACGGACGTGCATGCTTGCACATGGTCCATTTAGGTTGAATGTATCGGTTAACTAATAGTAGTTTTCCAGTTAACTATATAGTTTGCTTTATTAGGGTTTAGTAATAAATCTTGCATGCATTGCAAGACTGTAGTTGACTCAAGGTGATTTTAGGGTTCCCTACACCTTGATGTATATAAATAAGAGTTTTTGCTCATTTGTAAATAACTTTTGCACGAGAGAGAAATATATGTTGTGCCTACCTTGCCCTCAATATTACTCTTTTGGTATTTGTTCATGCGTCTTTGCTATTATAATGAATTATTATGCCACATAGGGTTTCATGCAATTATAATAGTGAATTCTTTCCTGTTTTGTGTTCAATAAACTTGTCCAGATTGAGATGATAGTTGTGCCACCTTGCCTTCAAGTAGAGAATCTGTACTGGGTTATCGTGTGATGTGTTTGAACAATAAACTTGTTCGGATTGAGCTGATAGTTGTGCCACCTTGCCTTCAAGTTAAGAATCCGTACTTAGTTTATCGTATATTGTTGTTTCCAATAAACTTGTTTAGATTGAGCTGATAGATGTGCCACCTTGCCTTCAAGTTGAGAATCTATACTTGTTTATCGTCAGATAGTCAACCTTGCTCCATTTCCTCATGCTCTGTTTTCTTGAGGAAACTGGATAGATTTAAAGTAGTTAGCTTAGTTGTAGTTAATGATCTGCGAAACCAGAAAATCCTTAGCTGCAACGTTCTTGGTTTTCTTAACCTTGTGCCTCTTCCAACTGAGAACAAAAAGATAGGACTTAGATTACTTTTCTTTTCCACGCATTCCAGCACTACGAGGGAGCTTCCCCTCCTAATTTGAAGAGCACTCATTACGCAGTGTGCATAGCTGTCCGTACAAACCTGCACTCCAGAGGTGTTAGTTTTTACGCCAACATACAAGAAAGTGCGTGCTTACTCCTTGTGTTAATATCACTCTTTATTATGTGTGAATTTGATTAAATTGCAAATCTATCAAATTTGAAACATCGAGCAAAATCACAATAGAGAATTGTTCCATTCGGGGTGGGACATTTCAATCATCAATTTTATTTTTATTGTATTATACATGGCTTAAAAACACATAACAATATTGTGTGCATGAAATCTACAAGAAAATTTACATTAAATTCTACTTATAACAGGATTACCTTTATATCCCTTGAAAGTGCACTTAATCCAAAGTCAGAAATTTTAAGATTCCCAAACGTATCTAGGAGCAAATTTTCTGGCTGCAAAATATACAAGGAATGAATAAAATTCAACTTTTCCATTGAATAACTACTTATCTAGACCATGTAAATTGTTTAACCCAAGAATTTCAACGGAGAGAGGGCACTAACATGGAGAGTTACTAATCAGAAATAACAGGTATTAAATCAAGAGAAAAGGTTGACCATACCTTCAAGTCTCTGTGATACACCCCTCTACTGTGACAGTAATCCACAGCATTAATTAGTTGCTGGAAATACCTCCTTGCTTCATCCTCTTTCAATCTTCCAAGGTCATTCTGACAATTCAAAAAAAACAAAATATCAAGTACCAGATTCCGTTAAAAACAATCCTTTAACCACTAAAAATAAAAGTACAAATTTATCTTGTTTTGAAAATGGAGCAAGAAATAACAAGCATATGTGACATCCAAATCTCAATACAAAAAAAAAAAAACATTTTCATCATTCTTACAATTTTGTCAAAGAGCTCTCCTCCAGTTACGAAATCCAACACAATGTAGATCTTTGTCTTACTAGCCATGACCTGACAGCCACAATATCATTACATCATTCAAGGAAATAATGAAGCCACTACATTATTCATTATAATCAGATCCAAAAATAGTTGCCTGCAATAAAAGAGTTTGTATATTTTGTGCAGATAATACTCCCAGATGAAGCACTACTGTTTCAATGGGTTTTTCCATGAACTCCAATGGACTAGAAAACATAATGAATTCTTTATCAAATGGCACTGAAACATCACATGTTTTGAAACTTTGGATATCATATAGATATCACAACACAAGGGAAACAAATTACTCCACTAGGCTTGCATTGTTACACCCCGATTGTATAGCTACTACTGCATAGGGAAATGCACTGTAATGATTGAATCTTTTAGATGAATAAAACAAGTTGTTCTTGTTATCAAATAATTGTCTCATTTGTCTGATACTTTTGTTGATGTAATTTTGAATAAATGTTGCATATAAGTTATGGAATAATGTTTATTCTAACTTTTGAGATGTTTTATGTAAACTGCCTTGTTTTGAGCATATGACTTCCGTTGTCATGTCATGATGTGCAGGAAACAGGTTCATTCCTCCAGGCAGAGGAGAGATATCACTCGGGGAGGAGCTTGGTCGGGTAAACAGTAACGAATACCAATTGAGCATACACACACATACTATAGATTGAGTAAGCCAAGTCTGTTTGTCGAGATAAGGGTAAGTTATCCATAGGCTTGTTTATTGACATTAAGAGTCTGAATTCACTTTCTTGTGCTTTAGGAGTTATGATTGTTTAATGTCAGACTTGTTATACCGCGACCCTTTTATGAATGATGTGAAAGATATGTGCTAAAGGTTGAAAGGGTATGTACATACATGTATACATTGTGTACACGTGTCTATATGTACAGACATATCGATACATATGTACGTTAAGCAAACGGATATGCTCATACACATGTGTCGACATGTATATACGCATACACACATATACACAAGAGTATATTTGTTCACATTCCGCCTGATGTTTGAGGTGGAAACAACATTTTAATATTATGGTCTAGTAAATTTACATATATATTTATGTATAAATGTATATAACCATGATAGGATTATATTTTATGATATATACATAAATACATAAATATAGGTGTAAATATTGATATATATATTTAAATGTATTAATATCAAGGTAATTTGTGTATGTAAATAAATATTACGATGTTAATATCGGAAAATATATATATTTATACCGCTCATCATCACCAATACCAGCATACTGCTTGAGTTCATAGAATCTACATTCATATTGCTCAACAAAAAGAGCCAATTGACGTAGATCATGGAACTCGTCAGCCTGTCGCTGCCTCCAGTGTTCCGATAGGAACCGTTCTCTAAACCTCTCCAGGAACATCTCCCAAGACACTGACCCAATATCTAAGTGGAGCTTCTGCTCCTCTAGGCGCCACCAAGTAGAGGCGAATCCTCTCAGATGCATGATAGCGCTTCTCGCACGGGTATTGCTACTGTAAGGGTGCATGGCGAAGCATCTACCCAAATCTAGTAGCCAGGTCTTAGCCTCTAATCCACCCCCTGTACCATCAAAGGTAGGAGGGCGTGCCCTCAGTAAATCCCTCATGTGTCCTGTAGTGATAGCATCCTGATGCACTATATCATCTACTCTCCTAGGAGATCTATCTCTCTCTCTAACAACCTCCTGCTCAACATCCTGCCTAGGTCCAAGTCGAGCTAGGACCTCCTCTAATAAAGGACGTATCTGTGAACCCTCTACTCCTGACTGTTCAGGATTTTGTCCCTCATTCCTCTGATCCAACTGCTCTGCCTGATCACTGTGATGAGGGCCCAGAGGGGGAGTAACCTGAGGGATTGGCCCTCGGCCTCCACCTCGACCTCTACCACGACCTCTTCCACCTCGCCTAGGCATGTTCCTACACATAACAATAACGAGTCTTAGATACTAATCAACCAAGGCTAACAGATAGCGACACTACGTACTAGGTCAACCTAATGGGCTCGCGATTACCCAAAGTGTCCAGTTTTTGTAAACCTTGGCTCTAATACCAATCTGTAATGCCCCGTCATAATAACCTAAAGAATGTTGCAATTGTGTATAAAGGTGAAATAATTTTTTTTTTTTAAAGTAATAATATTAAGTTAATTAGTTGCCTGTAGCTTCCAAATCCTTTCCCAAGAACCAATTCCCAAAACACGAACCAGAGAACTTTTACAAGTATATAATAATACCAAAAGCATATACAAAAAGTCAACCAAGAACTGATATTTTTTTTTCCCGTGAAGAGTAGAATAGAAACTTCTTCTGTATTTTTTTCCAGATCCAAAATAACCTCCGGCAAATTCCTCAACAAAAACAATAAATGCCACTTGCACACATGTCGAAAAGTACAAAATATCTTTTAACCACTTCTCGGCAATCTTGCCTCTCAAGATTTGCATGGATTTAATTCATTTTAAATTTTAAATTTCAATATTCAAATTGCATATTTATTTAATAATTAAAAATGCCATTTCCACAAAAATATTTAATTTAAATAAAATCTATTCACTCATTTAAAACAATTTAATTTAATTAATTAAATAAATTTAATCTCTAAGATCAAATTATTTAACCAAACAAACTAATTAATTTTTTAAATAACATGCAAAACTAATTTCTTTAACATTTAAAAATTAATTTAAATAACAGTAAATTAGAACATAATAAACTATTATTAATTAACAAAATTTTCCTTTTCAAACAAATAATCCAAACAGAAACAAACAAGACAACCAAGACTCAAACTAACTGACGATGTACTATGACCGGGTTATAGACTAGACTAGGATGAACCATGCTACTACCTCCCAATAACATTTCCGTTGAGTCTTGACACGCTCAGACCCGAGTAACCAGGTGGAGTCGGTGTCATGTACCTGCAATCCTGCAACCAAGCAATATCATGCATATATATATATAATCCACTGTACAGGCACACCGTGCGGAGAAAATCACGGACATCACATGGCACTCACAATCGAGTGATGTAATTCCGTTCTCCACACCAATACACGTCACATCAGACTGACGAATTAAATAACAGTAAGTCCATCATAAACATATCCATAGCAATAATCATCTGAAAGAAAACATCTACGCTATCTCAAAGCATCTCAGAAATCAAATATCACCATACAATGTATCATCATGTCACAAAGTGAATCCACTGTCACTCAAAATCAGCGATCAAAATATCCAAACCAAGTGCCAAAGTCTAACAGTATAAAAACATGCAACAGAAAACATAAGCATAAATGGAGGGGTACTACAAAAACAGCTTAAGAAGTGTTTTTTGGACACAAATGGAAACTTTCCTAACATTAGCATGTTAAAGTTTTAACATATATTGACATTGAGCTAATGTTGTTTCCTCTACTAATATTTGGGTAATTGTTTGTTGCTATTAGGGCATTGTTAAGCGAGAGAAAAGGTTCATCTCTAAAGAGTCCCCTGATAATATATTATCCAAAATTGAGGAAGCTGTGATACCCCTTGGCTTCAATGTACAAAAGCAGAATCACAAGGTGAAAAAAGTCATCTGGAACCTGGCGATTTGAACTAAAAATGCTCTCTATGCTAGCACATTAGGATTCTCTTATAGGATGTGTAAATATGATTTGTGTATCAGGTGCTAGTTTCAACTTGAATCCAAATAAGATGGATCTGTGATTGTTCTTCTGCTTCTAATAACTTTTAGTTTTTTTTCATGTGCTCTTAGATGAAGCTGCGATGTGTGAAAGCTGGAAGAAAGGGCAACCTGGCAATAGCTACAGAGGTAACATATAACCATCTTATATGGAATGACAATGTGCCATAGTCTACCAAATATTGAAACATTTTTCTTTGTATGCCATATTTAAAGAAGAGCAATTTTGACTCGTAAACTTAAAGAGATAATGTTATCGGTCGTCACATTGTTTCCTTATCACAAGAAGCACCAACTTTTCTCCATAGTGTCTCAAAATGCCAGCTGCTCTTTATTCAGATTATTGAAATAGCTCCTTCTCTCGTAATGGTCAACTTCCAAAAAGCTGCAGGTGACACTCTGGAATTTCAAGAGGTAAATTTGGGTTATCGGTCATGAACTAAAAATTGGACATTTTTTCTTTCCATTGTTTAAAGATAGTTGTTGTTTTGTTAGTTAAGTATCTAGAACTGGGTATATTGTAAGTATCCAATGTTTCATCTTGACATGCCTTTGAATTTGATTGGATGGGGATGACTTTTGATGCAGTTTTACAAGAACCTTACACCTGGATTACAAGATGTTGTAACTTGTATGGAGCTCTCAAGCAAACATTGAAGAAAACAATTCAGTTTAGTTACCAACTTTGCATGAGGGTTTTAAGAGTCTTATTGCTTTATGAAGTTGAATTCACTATATATGAATATCATTTATTATATTATTCCAATTTTCTCTTTGCTGGTTGTAAGAGAAAAGGCAGATTCTACATACATGCTATTAGTTTGCTTCTTATTTGTGTTCTCAATGTTGTAAATAATCAAGACATGGGTTTCAATTCTTTGGGCTGTCTGAAAAGCATTAGATGATATCAGTAAACTTTACACAATGTTTGTTGTTAAACTTGTCATCATAAATATAAACATACAAAAATGAGGAGTGTGCTGCTTGGATACCGTCTACCCCCTGCACCCATAGAGTATCTGCAGAACAAATTGACTTGTTCTCCATCCGCAAATGCAGTCGGCATTGTTGCCTCTTCACACAAACATTTGTCTGAAGGTAGTCTACATTTTATATTTTCATAGTTAGTACTTAGTAATAATAAGGCTATGTTCCCATGGAGGGGGGTTTCCTAATATATTTCAGCATGTACTGAGAAGTTTTAGGATCATTTTACAAGCAGTTGGATCTTTGGATTTATAATAATGAGCAAGCTTAAAATTTTAAGCTAATTGTTTTTAGGAAATTGGTGATCCCATGATTTTTTTATTTGTAGTTTGTGACAACTAATGCAAAAAAACATTTGATGAATTATTTTTTTAGCAATAGTTAATGCTAAAAATTGTAGATGCTTGACATGTAGGGGAAAAATCTCCTAAGCTAGTGGGGGAAATTTCTAGCCTCACTCTAAAGTCACATGCTAGAAATTGAGAACAAAAGAGCAGGGACTCCTATTTTCAAGGACAATATTCCAATTTATCCTATAGCAGATTTATTTTCATCTCATGAAACCTTCCATCCCATAAAATAGATCTTGAAGCCCCCTCCATTAAACCGCATCCAAGAGTAGTAATATATAAAGATGAAATATTCATTTTAGATATATCCAAGTTTTATAAAAGATCAATATGAAAAGTTATGTAAAATATTTAAAATTAAAAAATATACTTTTATATTGACAACTTTTTTCAGTATCACCTTTATATTACATCAATGTTTTAGTATGTCAATATACATTTGGGAAATACATCTTTTATTCAAATTCTATTTTTCCTCATTAAACGCCTCATTTCTACCCTAATTTCCAAGAGATTAAAACACTCTAAAGAAAAATTTATGAAATACTCAAACCAAAAAAAACTTGTAATCTAATTTCTCTCTAAGAGAAATAGTCATTCAGATTTTTGTAACTAAGTCTGCTATGTTGAAGTGAGCAATATTTCTTTGAGGAGTTCGGATTGGCGGTGTTATAAAGCTATTTCTATGGCAAGTTTAGAGTGGCAAGTAGAAGCAATTTGGTATGATAGGGTTTTGTTGTTTAGGTCATTTTTCAAAGAAAATGTCATTCATTTTAGGTCATGTTGTGGTTTCATAGCTCACCATTTCGTGGTTTGCATTGACTCATGAAATTTGAGATCAATTGTTTTATTTGTGTTGCTTATGGATTTTGATCTTAGTTTTAAAAAAAAACAATTTATGGGATTGGCTCATTGAAGCCATTTTTAGCTCCAAAAGCCAAGCCTTAGTTGCTAATATTTCTAAAAAGGGTAGAATTTCACCCAAGTTTAAGTTGATGCCTAATCCTAAAAATAATAACCTACCATCCAAGTCTTCTACCTCTAAGACCTTGTTTTCAAACCAATTTAAGTAGAAAATAAACAAGATGTGCTTTGGTTGCATCTAGTGACGATTGGGTATTGGAATTTGGCGCTTTTCATCATATAACCAAGTCTGAAGGGCTTCTCATTTCTATTTTTAGATTGCAATACTTTACAAATTGTAATGGGTAAATCTTCACACAATGATGTCCTCGATGAAGGAAGCAAGATATGTAGAAACACTTCCTACACCAATATAAGGAGGAGAGATGGTGCAAATTTTTACAAAACCTTAACAATTATAGTGAAAAGATACACATACATAAAACTTATGCAAATCAACAATAAAGCATAAAACAAATTTACACGGGAAAGCCCTTACAAGAGAAAGCCCCTCCAAAGCACAATCCAATGTATTAATTTGTAAACAAGATGGTTACAATACAATTCCAAAGCCTAGCTCTTATAGGAGTTCAACACAACAGGATTTTTGGAGTAATTTCAACAACATAATAATACCTGCAAAATAACCTCATAATACAAACTACTCCACAAGCATCATATTTATAGAGTTTACATGTTATAAAATATGAAGCTTCTAGAAGTGGATGGCATAGAAGGCTACATGGAAAAATTTGATTGCTTACATGCATGTAAAATTACATCTCTACACGCCTAATGTTTGCTTTCATGCTAATCACCTCCTCAACATGCATGCACTTGTTATTGATTTTTCTATTATTGACTATTGCGAGTGTTATAATCTGTCATATGTCATGATTAATCATAATTTTTTGTCATCAACTCTTACAACCTATAACAATGCAACAAATTAAGCTTCACAATGGGGCCCACAAAAGTGGGACACCAATCTCAAAATAAGGACATGTCATGCTAGTCACCTTCCATGTAGGATGACACCTCATCGTGCCAACTCCCAGAAAGTGACATCATTAGATGAACATAAATAATTTACATAGATAGACAAATAAATAATTAATAAATCAATGTTAGGATATGCAAAGGTTGAGACATCTTAATCCCAATATTCTCACTTTTCAAACACCTTTCAAGAGCCGATAGAAAAACATGAAATCAACAACTAGGGGCCGTGAGGCCCATAGACTCCAAACACCATATGAACTTCTTTGTGTTCACATGCTTTGTTAGGGAATCAACAACATTCACTAGAGTGTCAACTGTCTTCAATTTTACCCTCCCATCATCTACCATGTCATGAATAAAATGTTATTGGATCTATGTGTTTTGTCTTTGTGTGGAAGGTTTTATTTTTTGCCAAACATATGTCTATAACAACAAATAGTAATCAACCCTACATCAAGCCCAACATTAGCACACAATCTCTTAAGCCAAATGGCTTCCTTACAAGCATGAGTAGTTGTTATGTATTGTAATACCCCACTAAGGGACCTGGTGGATCAACATAAAAGTCCACAAATAGCATGCCAATTTTTTTAAAAAAGAAACTAAAGTGACACAATTAATGCAACTCATCAAACTAACATGGATAACAACATTATATTAACATTATATCATAATCACATTATAACCTAAAGGTAGCATTAATCATAGCCCATTTACACACCTATCCACCATGGTCCTCTAATGTTGCTACTACGATACATCTACACTAACTAAACCTATAGAAAGACATTTGCTACACTAAGATCACATCCAATCAATTCTTTGAATGTAAATTAAATCCCATACATCAAATTACATATGATAGCATAACTTAATTATAATTAAACCCCATTTAACACAATGCCACTATGAACCTAATCTTAATCAATGCCATGAAATAAGTACATAAAGAAGTATCAAATCTACTACTAACTTAGGCTCATATGCATCATAAATACAACATTCTTATGTTAATCTTTCCATTACATAACAAACAACAATAAATATATATATTCAAGATTACATCAATTCATTTACTTCTTTACAAGAATGCTACAATGTACAAGATTCATTAATCTAAGAGGTACATATATATAAGATAATGGACACAATTTTCTTAAAAATATCATTTGCACCATAAAACCAATTCTAAAATGAAGTGGAAGGAAAGACTCCAAGTTGTACATGAACTGCACCACCTAAACCCCAATGGATGGTTGGAAAATACCACCATACCACGTGGAACCCTGAGGCCCACTCCCTCCGTGCTAAGAGATAACACTAGGCACCACACACAAGCAAGCAACATAAACAACAAGTGGCTGACACTAAATATTCAATGGAGACCGTCTAAAACAAGAATCAACCAAAAATTACAAGGACTTTCACAAAGACTTCCAGATACTTTTAGAGGTTCAACACATAACACAAATGGATAGGAAACCCAAAAGCTGATCATTATCTCGCAACACATACAATGAAACACATAACATCATTTTCACAATCTTATAACATGATAGCCAACTAATTTAACAGCTTATAATTAGGACCAACAATACATAGCCTTGGTACAATTGATCCTTACACAGTATAGAAGTCTCAACATAAGTTTTCACAAGTGGAAAGAGATTGTCAAACATACAAATAGTAAAATATTCAAACACAAATAATACAACACAATACAAATCAAATGATAGTTATATCCTCTTCCTGACAATAGTAAATCTGCTAGCCATAAAACATTCATAAAAAATAAAATCAACTCGAAATCAAAATCCGTCAAAAACTCATTTCAGATTTGGCCCTCGACTACTCAACAGTGTGAGCGAAATTGACCAAAAATGACTTAGAGATTCACAAGATGTAAAACAACAGACAACTCCCATAATTTTTTTTTTTTCGGCAATACCCAATTACAGTCAAATGACAAAATAAGTAACCCAACAACCAGATCTTTTCCAAAATACCAAACATTAAAATTTTAATTAATTTAAACCCTTTCAAATGCATATAAATTTAAAATCCTAGTCTTCCATTGGCTGGTTACAAGGAGAAACAAGAGTATTTACAACCGTGGAGGAGCAATCTAGTAGCATCCCCATGTTTGAACCATATCTCAAAAACTATGATATGGGTTTTTGAGATTTTTGGATAGAGTTTAAAAGACAATGAGATGAAAAAACCCTTTAAATATCTCATCAACCCAGTTTGTAAAAACAGATTTATGGGTGACGCAATCAGACCATTTTACTAGTAGGGAACAAAAGACAATAAACATGTACTGATTTTTATTCTAAAATAAATAAATGTTTTATTCACACACAGAATAAAACTATCTTACATTTATTTTCAAAAAACAAAGAGAAATAAATCAATCAAATTATTCGTACATTCAAAAAGAAGATTAAAACAAAAGATCCCAAAATCCAACCTAGAAACAACGCTTGACATGGATGAGAATTCGATGTCGAGCTCCAAAAATTTCAGGTTTCGACTCCCCAATCCATAATTTTCTCAAAACCACAATTCCCCAACAAAATCCATTCCCCCAAATCATAATTAAATTTCAAATCACTTTCCTCTAAATTTTGACTCAAAACCACTCCAATTTTCTCAAAAACTTTAGAAAAATTACTTCAAAACCATGTAAAATCTCTCCATTCTCAAAACCCCCAAAAATATCTTCAAAATCCTCTAAATTTCATGCACAAAAAAAATGAAACTCTCATTTCCCAAATTTTCCCATAAATAAAACTAATTAAATTCAAAAAGAAAAAACAAAAAAAAATTAACTTTCTTTTCTTTTCCCCAAAAGATTCTTCTTTTCCAAAATAAAACAAGGAAATAAAATCCTCTCATAAAATAAAATACTAAAATATTAAATTAAAACACCTATCCTCATCCCACTAATGAAATAATTAAAATAAAATAAATAATCAAATTAACTCATATAATTAACTCATTTGTTTAGGGTTTCCCACCAAATAAATTCAAAATATTATAAAATATAAAAAAATTCCATAAAAATAGCCACTCCTCCAAAATAGTAAATCAAAACACAAATATAACACATGCTTACATATTAATATTTAAATATTTACTAATAAACATATTAATATTTAATAAATAACATTTGAATATGTTAATATTTATAACCTTATTTTCATAAAACATAATACACATATCATCATAATAATATTAATAACCAAGATTCACTCACACCAAAGAATAAGCATAGTTATATATATACATATATATAATAACATTAAATCACACTTTAACATCCACATGACAACTATAGTTACCAACAACATAACCAACCTAAAAACTAACTTTACTTAAATAGGTCATAATCAGAGACCAAGCATAAACCACAAAATAACTTCTTACTGAAAGGAGACATTCACATCAAAACATAAATAACGAGAATGATCACAACAATGACTAACTTGACTTACCAAAGAACTTAGCACCATTAGAACTGAATCCACACTCAAAACTAGACATTGGAATTACACAATCACATAACCCAACAGAAACATTCACACACGTGCAACACTCCAACCATAGGGTAAAGGAGATTGGGCATTAACCCTTGACAACCTAGAAATGTGGTCACACACTGAATCAATTGTCCCTAACTGGGGACAATGGCTAGGGTTGGGGTATAACTTGGACCTAGATGTTATCTCTTCAACCACCATTGGGATTAGAGGCATGCTCAGACCTACTAATTCAGGTGGAGACGTAGCCTAGTACCTGTTCACTCAAACATACAAGTTAGAGCACATGTGGATAATAGCCGAAGCACTAGGAAAGAAACTCTAACAATCATATCTCATTCTCGTATATCCCCATATGTTCAGTGGTACGATGTCGCCCTTTCCACTTATCCTAACAAACATACTACTGCATCACTTAACTATATAAGTAAATCTTTGCATAATAATAATATGACAATTTACATCATGCTCACTAAAGCACTAACAAAAGCTCATGTCCCATCTGCAACCACAACGCTTGAACACAAGTCAACACCTCTTCATGATAATAAATATAATCATAATCAAAATCATAATATCATATCATCATGATAATAATATGTCAAAATCATGTGAAAATCCTAAAGATAACCAAAGAACTTCCATAGCACAAATATGCCCATAGCTTGCATCCTAGTAATGGTCATGTCTGAACACACACACACATCATGATAAACCTATCCTTAAACATATATAATAAGTCCTATCCTAAACTTTTCACACAGTCCATAGATTCATAATATACAATATCAACTGCTTAATATCATTAGCACATACCTTTAAATATCCCTATTATTTTATCTTCATCTCCAAGTTCCAAAGCCAGACTACCTACACATCCATAGTGAGAATGGAGGGGCACTACATGTACTTTGGTTATGTCACAGACAAAGCGACTATAGCATGTGGCGTACTCATCCAACTAATAGCACCACCAAAAATCATGAAAAAATATTCATTGGTGGATTTGTGTTGTCCATGTCACTTGCCCAATATGAGTCCACATCCATGAATACAAACTGAATGTTGAGGTCATGTAGGATTACCATGAAAATATAAGGAATACTAAAAAATATCCAAGTATTTGAACACTCTCTTTACAACATCTCAATGTACTTGTTCAAGATTAGCCATTTTTCGATTGACTCCCATTGCTTGGACAATGTATAGACTTGTACATACCATGTCATACATAAAATTGTCAACATCACTTGCATAAGGTACTCTTGTCATGTCCTCCATCTCAACAGGAGATTTTTGATTGTCCTCCATAGATAACTTTCTCTTGCAAAATAGGAACTTACGTTGATTTACAAGCTACCATGTTGAATCTCTCTAACATTGAGCTTACATACTTACTTTGACTAAACCAAATTTTTTTTCTAGCTTTGTCTCTTCTAATCTCCATCCCAAGATGTACCTAACTGCCTCTAAATCTTTCATTTCAAATTGTGTTGAGAGCCAAGACTTCAAATTAGAAATCAAATTCTTACCATTCTCAAAGGACAACATATCAATAGAATACAATGCAATAACAAGAATGTGATCATTATCAGTCTTGTAATAAACACAATGATTAGATTTCGATATAAAAAATCTCAAACTCAACACAAAGGAATCAAATTTTTGGTACATCATAGGAGATTGCTTCAAATCATACAAATACTTTTACAGCTTGCAAACTAAATGTTCTTTACCTTTCTCAATGTAGTGGATAGGTTGTGACATTAATTTATTCTTTCAAATCACTGTGAAGGAAGGTTGTTTTCACATCTATTTTCTCAACTTCAAGATCATACACTGCAACAAGTGATAATAAAAATCAAATGGATGTTAGCTTTACAATAGGAGAGAATATATTGCCATAATCAATTCTCTCCACTTGGGAATAACCCTTTGCGACCAACCTTGTATTGTGCTTCTCAACACTGTTATCAAGACCAAATTTTTCCTTGATCACCCATTTGCATCCAACAAATTTAGGTCCTCCAGGAGAAAGTACAAGATCCCATGTATTGTTCTTTTTTAATGCAACTATCTCTTCTTCCATGATTTTTATCTAGAAATCTGCATCACTCATACATATAGCCTCCTTTATAGTCCTCAGGTCATTAATGTTAGCAATAAAAGAAAAAGTGTAATTATAATCATACAATAAATATCCAAACCCATCAGGTTGTTGCCTTATTCGAGTGTCCCTCCTCAAAAGTTGAGGTTGAGGTTTTTCTTATTTTGAATTTTGAGAGTTGCTAGAACACTCTTCATCATTAGGTCCATCATGGGATTTCAATTCAATTTCCTTGGGTGTAAAGGGAAGATGAACCACATCTTCTTTCTTTTATTCTTTTGTAGACTGCAAAACAATGGAACTAGGTTTCATTTCTTTGAAAATAACAATTCTATTGTATAGAACTTTATTGGCCATTGGATCCCAAAGCTCACACCTTTCACATTGATACCATAGATGATGAAGTTACATTTAATTGCCTTGTTCTCCAACTTGGACCTCTTCTCCTTCAACACATGTTCATATGCCTCACAACCAAATACTTCAAGATGTCCCAAAGAGAGCCTTTTCTTTACGACACCTCTATAGGTAGACTTAGCAAGAGCTGATGTAGGAGACTTGTTAATTAGGTAGCCAATAGTGGCTATAAATTCAACCCAAATTTTTTATTCTAGGCTAGTTCCATTTAGTATACTCCTAGCCCTCTCCATCAATGTTTTGTTCATCCTCTCCACAACTCCATTCCCCTGAGAGGTGTATGGATTTTTCTTATGCCTTTCAATCCCATGTTCTTTACAAAACCTTGTCAAAATTTTCTGAGCAAATCTCATCATTGTTATTAGTCCTCAAACACTTACTTTTTTCTAGTTTTATTTTCTACAAAAAAATCGAACTCTTTAAACCAACTAAAGACTCCACATTTTCTTATGAGGAAATAAACCCATGTTCTTTTACTCCAGTCATCAATCTAGATGATACAAAATAAATAGGTTTAGAAATCGAAGGAATATTGGTAGGACCAAAAACATTAGAATGTATTAGATCTAACACCCCAAAAGATTTGTGAGAATTGGAATAAAACTGAATATAATTTTGTTTTCCATATATACAATGTTCACAAAAATTGAACTCAAGATTACAATCATATAAACCCTCAACAAGGCTTTTATTTTTTAGGGCTCTAAGACCCTTTTCACCAATATGATCAAGTCTTTGGTGCTATAACATTGTCTTCTCTATGAGAAGTCTTATTTCTAAAGAATGAACATCCTTAGATACCCAAAATGAATGACCATCAAAAGTAGATGCAACACACTTCTTCACTATTGGTTCGAATGGCAAGGATGAAGGATTTGAAACTCTTTTCTCCAAATCAATAGAAGAAATATTGCATTGAACCATGCATGCATCTAGTTAAAATAGAGTGTTGATCCAAACACCCTTAGCAAGCACCATAGCTCCTCTAATCATCCTACATCCTCCATTAAAAAAAAACAACTTGCACACCCACATCATTCAACTTACTTATAGAAAGAAGGTTTTGTGTCAAACTAAGGATATGCAAAACACTATTGATCCTTACACTTTTCCTTCAAATCTTTAGGAGACTTAGATCTCCCACGAGATTCATATCTGGAATTTTCTTGCTTCTTGTCCTTCTTTCTTTTCTCCTTTGATCAACCTTGAACTGTAAGAGCCTCCTTATCCATTCCAAAAAAATTTCTTCCATCTCTTCAAATAGTAATGATGCAACCACCTCCATCTTGAACTTGGTGGTGGTACTCCTAATGGCCATCACGATGTGGTTCCACAAGTTCGATAAAAGAACAAAGCAGTGTCATACAACGATCCTCCTCCACCTTCACTCCAATAGAAATCAATTGGGAAACAAGCATATAAAGAAAATTTAGGTGACTTGTGACAGATCCTCGATCTTCCATCTTTAGAGAATACAACTTTTTCCTCAAGAATAACTTATTTACTAGGGATTTAGCTTGATAAATTTGACCAAGTTTATTCAACAATTTTTTGGCTATAGTCTCTTCATGGATGTTCAACAATATGGAGTCTTCCAAACAAAGCCCTATGAGACCCTTGGATTTTCAATCCATCAAATCCCATTCTTCTTGTTTCATATCGACAGGTTTGGTACTAGATATTGCAACCCATAGATCTCAATCTATGAGCATATCATATATTTTAAGTTTTCACAACTCAAAATTTCCACTGGTAAACTTCTCCATCTCTATCCTTCCAAATGTGCTAGCCACCTCCTTCCTACAACAAACTCCCACTCAAACAAATATTAGTTCAAAAAGTCCTCTACCAAACAATGGGATCAAAACTGACAAGGCTCTTATACTAATTGAAAGGAAATAAGGTATGTGAAAACACTTCCTACACCAATATAAGGAGGAGAGGTAGTGCAAATTTTTGCAAAACCTTTATCACTACAGTGAGAAGATGCACACACATAAAACTTAAACAAATCAGTAATAAAGAATAACATAGATTTATCTGGAAAAACACTTAGGAGAGAAAAAACCCACACTCCAAAGCATAACCCAATGTATTAGTCTATAAAAAATATGGTTACAATACACTTCTAGTGCATAACTCTTACATGAGTTCACCATAATAAGATTTCTAGAGAAATTTTTCAATAGGATAATAGTACTTGGAAATGTTGAACACCTGGAATACTGAGGGGGGTGAATCAGTATTCTCTGAAACCACTTAAACATGTATTCAAAACATTTAATCCAATTTGTAGAAATCAAAAGAAGCAATTAACACATGCATCACATCACACAACACAAGAACACCAAATTTACGTGGAAAACCCAATAAGGGAAAAACCACGGTGAGGATTAGCTCACAATTTATTATAATAGGTTACAAGATATTATAGAAAGGCTCATTGCTAGGTGGACTCACTATCCAGAGAATAAGAGAGAAAGAACAAAGGGCAACTCATTGCCAAGATTTGAACTGATACAATGCATCTACAATATGTTGGAGATAGTTCCACTGAAACTCAATATATTAACTTAACACACTTCCATTTTCTCAACACTTACACCCACTCTGCTCTTCTTTGCATCACATTCACATGCTCTGCTTAGGAATTCACATCATTGGTACACAACATACACACCTCTTCTCAACATACTGAAATGAACTTACATTTATATGCATTCCATTCGCAAACATCTACAACATCAATTAGGTCGGCCTAACATGTAATATATCAACTTGTCAGCTCAAGATCCAACCATACACGCCTCAAAAGTTGTAACACATCAAAATAGGTCAGCATGGACCTATAATTACTCCCTTAAGTTCACTCAACCCCAAACTTTTTAGGTTGACATTGGATAGTAAAGATTGGTGACATGAACCATTTGTTCATCCACAACACAACGTGCAAACCACCAAAACACTTCCCACTTGGAGCATAAACACTTATGACACCTGTAAGCACTTCCTGAAAACCACATAGCCAAATATTCTCTTAGGAAGAATGCAATGTATTCCAATCATGTACTCTGTACTAGTAGCATTTTCATTGGAAAACTCGATACATTGTCAATCATAACTTTTACACCAAAGGACATCAAGACATGAAACTTTGGATTTAAGATCCTCCAACATATACAAAAATTTCCTTAGAACTACAAACAAAAATTCTTCAAGGCTGAGCAATGTAGATCTAAAAACTGATACACTGTACACTAAAAACTGAACTGTGTGACTTAGCCAAATATCAAAAACTTATGTTCTGCATCGGACCAAAACTCTTGGAGTTGTATAATGGATTTCCACCATCATAATCACTCATGCTCATCAAACAACAATAAATCAATGTTGACGTCAATGACAACACTATATATGCACATGCTCATGTTGCCAATAATCTCATCAATGACAAGCAAACTTCCAACAATAAAATAACCTCATAATACATAATACTCCATAAGCATCATATTTATAGAATTTACATTACAAAATATGAAGCTTGAACAAGAAGTGGACGACATAGAAGGCCACATGAAGATTTTTGACTTCCTGTATTCATGTAAAATTTTAACTCTGCATGCTTAGCATCTCCTTGCATGCCAATCACCTCCTTAACTTTTCATGCATGCAACATACTTGCATGCATAGGCACCTACATGATTGGGTTCCACATGTTATTGATTTTTCTATTCTTGGCTCTTACAACTTATCATAATATGTGATATGTGATAATCACTCATAATATCCATCATAAACTCTTACAACCTATGTCACATGCCACAAATTAAGCTTCAAAATAATTCCCACAAAGTGGGATGCCTATCTCCTCAAAATGAGGACATATGTTATCCTAGTCATCATCTATATAAGATGACACCTCACCATGCCAACTCCCATGAAGTGACATCATTAGATGAACATAAATAATTTACATAGGAAAATAAATAATTAATAAATTAATGTTAGGATATGCAAAGGTTGAGACACCCTAATCCCAACATTGGGATTATACACAATTGAGATGTGATTCATAGTGAGTAAATTAATGATATACTCTATGTTCCATAGATTTTTAGCAACCTCCTTTTTATCTATTAGATTTATCATTATGAAGAAGCAAAATTTGTGGTCTTTTTCATATAATGTGGTAAGCAAACAATTGAAAAACCCAAAGGGCTTGGTTGCTTATGGGGTAGCTAATTATGTTAGTTGTTGTTGATTATCAAGGTGAAGAAAGCTTGCAATATGAACTTAAATAGGTGAATGCAAATCTGAAATATGTAGATTAACCTTTAGCCTTAGTGTGAAGAAAGAATGAGAGAGAGAGATAGAAGAATCATAACACATGCAACAACAGATTTATGTGGAGAAACCCCAAAGTGAAAAAACTCCACCACCGAAAGAGAGGCAAGTATATTACTAATATTATGAAATATTACATGAAGCAATAGACTTCTCTTATCATCCCTGTAAAATATTGCAACACCTTGTTACCTTGCAAACCTGCAAAACTGAATTTAATAACTCTAGCTCAAGGCCCCTATTTAAAGAGATTTGTGAGGATGAAAACCACCATGGTTTCACCAAACAATAGGCAATAATACCACCTAGAAAAACCCACGCCTCCCTTCATGAAATGGTCATGATGTCCTAAAAATAGCCTCTTATAGATGCTCTTACAACTGTCATAAGGCATAACTTATGCATGAGCACCTGGGGTCAAAGATAGCATATTCTGTCATAGGAATCTATCATACTTGTCATAGGAATCTATCATACTGTCATAGCATCTTATGACAAATATCATACATGTCATAGATGCTCTTACAACATCCTAACAACCTCATTCTAGAAGATTCCAAGTGGGACGCCTAGCTATTTTGTCCTTTTCCTAAATGACAAATGGTAACGGTAACACTACATTTACATTGTCTCTTTCACCACCATTGGTTAAACGGTTTCACCTCTTATGGGTAAATGTTGAAAACACTTTAGGAGAATAATTAATTAAAGGATTTACAAGGTTGATGGCACCTAAATCCTAACATTCTCCCACTTGACATCATAAATTTTAAATTACACCCATAGAGATACAATTACATAGATTAAGTACAGTGATCAAGGCCCATGGCCTTCCTGCACCAAGAGAACTTTTCCGTGGTGACTGGCTTCGTAAGAGAATCTGTAACATTATCCAAAGTGTCAACTTTTTCAATCAAGACTTGTCCATTCTCTCGCACAAAGTGATAATGAACATCAACATGCTTAGTACGAGCATGGTACATAGGATTTTTAGCTAAACATATGGCACTCTAACTATCACATCCGATCCTCACTATCCTGCAATAAAAACCAATACCATTACCAAGTCTCTATAACCAAACTGCCTCCTTAGAGGCGTGTGTAGCAGCCATATACTCTGCTTCAATTGTGGACAAAGCAACTGTAGGTTGTCTTTTACTCATCCAACTTACTGCACCTCCAAACAAAGTAAACACATAGCCACTAGTGGACCTTCGACTATCCAAGTCACCTGCCCAATCTGAATCAACAAAACTTTGTATGTCCAATGACTTATCAACATTGTCAGTACCATGATAAACCAAATAGTAATCAAAAGTGCCTCGCAAATATCTAAATACCTTTTAACAAAATTCCAATGTTCTTTACCAGGGTTAGACATAAACTTGCTTAGAACTCCCACTGCTTGGGCTATATCTGGTCTAGTACAAACCATTGCATACATTAAACTACCGACAACACTAGCATAAGGAACTTTAGACATTTCATCAATATCATCATCCAATTCAGGACACATGTCTAAATTTAACTTAGTACCAACATGAAATGGAATATTTATTGGTTTACAGTCCTGCATATTAAACCTCTGCAAAATAGTGTTAACATACTTACTATGACTTAACCAAAGCTTTCTGTGAACTCGATCCCTAATGATTTCTATCCCAAGAATATATTTAGCAGCCCCTAAATCTTTCATATCAAATGTGCCAGAAAGCTGAGTTTTAAGTTCCCTAATCATTACCTTATTGTTACCAATGAACAACATATCATCCACATATAAGACAATAATCAGTTTTTGATAATCAATAACTTTAAAATAAACACAGTGATCCTCTTCACTTCTAACAAAACCCATCTTTAATGCAAAAGCATCAAACTTCTAGTACCACATCCTAGGTGACTGTTTCAAACCATATAGAGACTGTTTTAACCTGAAAACCAAGTGTTCTTTTCCTTTCACAACAAAATCGTCAGGATGTTGCATATAAATTTCTTCCTTGAGATCCCCATGCAAGAAAGCAGTTTTAACATCCATTTATTCTATTTCTAAATCATAAGCAGCAACAATGGATAAAAGGAATCTAATAGAAGTTAACTTAGCAACAGGAGAGAATATTTCACCAAAATCAACTCCCTCTCTCTGGGAGTAGCCCTTGGCCACTAATCTGGCCTTGTACCGTTCCAACTTACCGTTTGCACCAAAACTCTTTTTATATACCCACTTACAACCAATGGCCTTTCTTCCTTTGGGCAAACTAAAAAGATCCCAAGTGTCGCAGTTTTTCAAAGACATCATCTCATCCTACATGGCCTGCATCCAAGACTCACATTCTTCTGAAGAGAGAGCCTCCCTAAAAGATCTAGGTTCATCATCAGTACATATCAAAGCAAATTTGCAACAAAAATCAGGTGGGCTATACCTGTCAACTAGATTTTGTTGTCTTGTGGACCTTCTCAAAGGTGGAGTAAGAGATTCCTCCTCATGTTCATCCTCATTTTTTTCAACTTCTTTTGTTACAACAGATTCTTCAGAACTCTCTTCTTCTTCTCCATCTTCTTGTCCATCTCTCTGTTCTTCCACATGTGCATCTTCTTGCTTAGTTTCAAAATGCACTGTTTTTGACTTTTCCTTTGGTTGCTCATCTTCAAAGTTAGCTCTAAATTCCCTAAAAATAACATCTCTACAAAATATCATCTTTCGTGTTAGTGGATTCCAAAGTTTATAACCTTTAATATTTTCACCATAACCTACAAAGATGCATTTCTGAGATTTGGGATCCAATTTAGACCACTTCTCTTTAGGCACATGAACAAAAGCCTCACAACCAAAGACCCTTAAATGTGAAACTGAAGGCTTTTTACCCAACCACATTTCATAAGGTGTTTTATCAACAAGAGCTTTACAAGGAGATCTGTTAATTAAATAACAATCAGTACCAATAGCTTCTGCCCAAAAACATTTATCTAACTTAGCACTACTTAACATGCTCCTAGCTCTTTCCATTAATGTACGGTTCATTCTTTCTGCTACCTCATTTTGTTGGGGTGTGTAAGGTGTAGTCTTTTTCCTAACAATTCATGCATGTTTGCAAAACTCATCAAATTCCTTAGAATAGTATTCACCCCCATTGTCAGATCTCAATACTTTTATCTTATAATTTGTTTTCTTTTCAACCAATGCCTTAAATTCCTTAAATTTGGTGAAAAATTTAGATTTTGTATGCATAAAATAAATCAAAGTATATCTTGAGTAATCATCAATGAAGGAAACATAATAACATGATCTACTCAAAGAATCTGTATCCACTAGACCACATACATCCGAATGAATTAGTTCTAACAATCCATTAGCTTTATTAGTTCCTTTAGGAAATGATGACCAATTTTGTTTACCAAACACACAATCCTCACATAAATCATTTTTACCAACAGAATAATCAGAAATACCATCTACTAGTTTCTTATCAAGTATGATCCTAAGACCTTTTTCACCAATGTGACCCAATCTATGGTGCCACAACATACATGCATTTTCAGTGCTAGTTACAAAAGAGGAGTTACAAAAAATAGAGGCATGTAATGTAAACAGATTCCCTGTCCGAGATCCTTTAGCAACCACCAAACTTCCCCTTACCATCCTGCAACCAGACTTGTCAAATGTCACATTCATTCCAAAATCATTCAACTTGGAAGCCGAAATTAAACTTTTTGTAAGTCCTGGAATATGTAAAACATCATCAAGGATTTTAACTCTCCCATCACTGAAACACAACTTTACCTTTCCTTTACCGACAATCTTTTGTGAGCTGTTGTCACCCATGAAGACCTCTCCTCCATCATATTCTTTGTATGTAGAAAACCACTCCTTGTGAGGAGTCATATGGAAGGAAGCACCTGAATCAATAAGCCAAGCATCATTGCAAACTGTTTTAGCTGAAATAATCAAAGCATCATAATCATTGTTATTAGAGGACTTTTCCGTGAAGGAATCTGCATTCATTTTCTTATTTCTACATTCCTTCTTCACATGCCCCTGTTTACCATAGTTCCAACACTTCACTCTACTCTTTCCAGGGGTCTTAGATCGTCCTTTAGACTTATCCTTCTTCTTATCCCCTTTAGGCCCTTTCTCCTTGGGCCTACCTCGCACATGCAAGGCATCTTGGGAGCCACTATGCATGGTCTTCCTCCTCATCTCCTTTGAAAGAAGTATGGGAATAACATTATCCATCTTAGGTTCTACAACACCACTTGTTATAACCATTATTAAATTTTCCCAAGATTCTGACAAAGAGAAAATCAATAGAATACATTTATCCTCATCTTCTATTTTAACATCAATAGATGCAAGATGACTTATAATCAAATTAAAAGCATTCAAATGTTCAGCAATAGAATCACCATTCTTCATCTTTAATGAATATAAACATCTTTTGAGATACAACTTGTTAGACAAACTCTTAGTTTGATAGATTTCACCTATCTTCCTCCAAAGCTTGTATGTCGTGTCTTCTGAAGAGACATTCAGGAGGATAGAATCAGTGAGACACAACCGAATGGTCCCTCAAGCCTTCTTGTCTAACTTCTTCCAATCTTCATCCGACAAGGTTGAAATAGATGGCTTCTTATCAACTTAAACTGGTAACCACTGATCTCTCTCCTCAAGGAGATTCTCCACTTTCAACTTCCACATCTCATAACCAGTGCCATTTGTTATCACGGAATCTAGCAGCGCTCGTTCCACAGATAACCCCCCTACGAAACTTGTCCGTTTCCTAGGATTCGTGAAGTTCAAGCACGCATAACGAAGTGATTTTCAAGCCACCTCAAAATGCGTTCCTAAGCCTCGAATAGTCAATTCGAGCATTCCCCCATGTTCGCCTCGCGAAGACCTTTGAAACGAGATCTTTCGCGAAGTTTCACTGTTCATACTTAGTGAATTACGGAAAATGCAGTGGCACTGAAAAAGTGCACTCCTGCCCTGAAGCCAAAATTGGCTAAGTCTAGAAAATGCAAGGGCACTAAAATTTAGCGCCCCTGCATGCAGTGAAATTTCCAAAAAATGTAATAGCGCTAAATTTTAGCGCCATTACATTTTCCTTCGCCACTTAAACTTTTTCATGGCTTTGGCACGTTTCTTCATGTTTTCATGTTTTTCGTCAATCGTGCCACTTTTTGTGCCTAAAATTATTGCTCGACTTGAGTTAGGTTTTTAATTTTCATTTTCACTTAAGTGAATGAATTCGCCATTTTAGTTGTTTATATTTTCATGTTCTTTTCTTCCTCTTGCTGTGCGAGTTTGCCTCTCAACTGCGAATCACGTTTTTGAGGTTTTTGCATTCTTCTTCAACGTTCTTCGCGCTTTGGTTCGGGTAAGTCTTTCTGCATAGTCTTCTTCTTTCTTTTTGTATATGATCTAATGTTCTTTATTCGCGTTTTTCATTCCAACGCACATTCCTTCTCTCCATTCGCGTTTTACCTTCGCGTTTTCTATTCATTATTTGTCTTCATCGTGTAAAGAATGGTGAGCCTCTGTTTCCTTACGCATTGGAACCCTACATGTTTCTTTCCTTACTCTTCCCTCGCGTTTCTTTCCCCATTCTCCTCTATGTGCGATGTTCTTTGAGAACTTGTATCTATCCAATGTGTTTGTGTGTTGAAATCTCTGTCTCCCTCTCTATGCGTTTTATTGTGAACATTGAAAAGATCTATCATTGTGAAAGAGAACTCCTTTAACCTTTGAATGCGTATGTAATGAGATTGAAACAAGTTCAAAATATTTCATGATTCAAACAAATTACCTTTGCCAAGCACGAGCGCCATCGCCATTCACCCTTACATCTACATTTCAAAATTGACAAAAAATTGCAAAAGCGCTGAATTTTAGCACTGTGACATTTTGAAAATGTCAAAAAAAATAAATTCCTAACACTGAAAGATGTAAGGGCGCTAAAATTTAGCGCCCTTGCATCAAAAGCAATTTTTCAGAGATGTAAGGGCGCTGAATTTTGGCGCCCTTACACTTTTTCCAAGTTTTCTCTAGACCTTCCCAAATGAACTTCATTTTTGACCAGTGCACTCCTGAGCCTCGTTTTTCTGCCTTTGTGCATCGTTTTGCGTGCCTTGTCATCCGCCTCACGCTTTCCCATCCTCGTGATCATTTTGTGCTTTCCCATGTTTCCTAACAATTGATGTTTATTCTGACTAAACGGATTGCAGTCTACTTTCAAAGATCGTCAAGTCAAGATTGATCAGGGTTCCAGTTCTTTTTGATGACTGCTACTAAGCCTCCTTCTTCTTCGAAAGCAAAAGGCAAGATGAAATACAAATATCAAGGCGTCTATCCGCCAACTATGGTGCTTTCCAAAGTCGAAGAGATAAAAGACACAGAAGTTGGTCATCAAGACTTGGTTGACTTCGCAAAGCTAACTGAGACGAAGCCTCTTCCTAATTCAATGAGAGCGATCGTACACAACAACCTCCACTTGGTGGCGATGTTCCCTACAGCTGCGCACAATACTGAGTTTGTTCTTCAAGTTGCGTCTCATTACATCAGAGAAAGCAGAAGTGTGATCGACTCTTCCGGGCACGAGATTCTGAGACTTGACCCCGATTTCTTTGACATTGTTTTCAAGGTCCCTCATATGGAGAAATACATTGACATCTCTATATCAAAAGCACAGGAGATCTTCGATGCTGATCCCAATAAAGCTAAACAGTTGATAAACACTCAATGGCTCAAGAAGCCTAGATCATCTGTTTCTAGATGGCCGAAAGGACTCCTGAGAAGTGACTTCAAAGATGACGTCAAGGATATGATCACGTTTCTAAGCAGGGTGAAGGGCTTGCTGGAATCATCCACTTTTCACGATTGGATGTATGAATACATCAGGATCATAAGAAGGAAGAAGGTGCATATTGACTGGGGCAAACAAATCAGTGATGAGATACATGAGCAGTTGATCAATGCTCCTTCTACATTGAAGTTCTACATGACTTCTTACCTGGTGTACGCAGCAGCTGTGATGAGACAATTCCCAGGTCTATCTACAAAAGGGAATCGGATGATGGTGCCTGTGTACAAATATTTCTATCAATTGGAGCTAAAGGAGAGCTTTCATCATTTCAGACGAGTCATTGATGCTTTCTTTGTGCCTTTACTCTTCAATTTTGATCCAGCTTTGGAAAGAAGAAGAGTATCTGATGAGGCTTATAAGGTGGTAAGTAAAGTTGGATGCATTTTTCTCCAATTCCCAATGTTTACTTACTTGAGAGTAGGCTGCTACACTGGTTGTCCCTACATGCTACCACGTTATCCTTCGGATAAGTGGGTTCTCATGGAAACATGCAGACAGTTGATGTCAGTGCAGAAAAACGAAGAAGCAACCACAAGCGTGGATTCAAGTTCCCACTGACCATCGACCGATATACTATCCAAACTGCACAAAAAGCTAAGTCTGTCTATGCTGAAATGTAGATCATGACCATCAAAACCTACAGGTATAGGTTTGATTTTGACTACCGAGATGTCAGAAAAAAGTTGCAAAAGGGTCACCAACACAGGTACCGTTTTGAGGACATCTGGGCAGATTGCAGAGATGAAGAAGCCATTCGCAAAATGGACTATTGCAGATTGACAGTTCAACAAATCAGAGATCTTGGTATTGCTGATCTGACAGAGGATTTTGAAGATCCAGGTGATATCATGAACGCTGTCTATGATGAGCAAGGCATTGTTAAAAGGTCGTTGCCTGCAATACAATGGTCTAGGAAAGAGGTTACCAGCATGAGAGAAAGGCTGAGACCAATCCTAGCCAATACAGAAGAATGGTTACATAAACATGGTTATGCAATGAAAAGTTTTAGAATAGACTCAGAAGGAGAGGAATCCGAAGTCGAAGCTCGCCAATAGCAAGAACTCCGCGACAAAAACAAATCAGTGGCTGTTCCCACTTCTTCGCGAAGAGGTCCTAGGATCAAGTTCACTGTTGGTAAGAAAGATACCCAGGCTGTCCAAGAGACAGAAATCATAGAATCTCATCCATCTCGCTCTAAGGGTAAAAAGCCTATTCTGGAGGAGATAGATTCTGATGAAGAAGAAACTTCAAGTGACCAATCCGCTGAAGATGAAGATTCAGCAGAAGCAAACTCCGATGCCGAAGAGGTTTCTTAAAGCGGGCAAGAGTCTGATGAAGATTCTGAAGAAGGATCTGAAGGTGACTTTGAAGGTGAACCAGATTTGGAGAGACAAGAGGGTGATCAACAGGAACCCGGGCATGATCAAGAAAGAACTACTTCTCCTCCTGAGAATGTAGTTGAGGAAATTCACGTAACATCATCATTGCGGACTTCAAACGCTTCCTCATACCCTCCAGATTCAAGAACCTCTCCACCTCGCTCGCCACCTATTCCTACCACATGCATTCTCCCTCAGAAGTCGATATTCTATCCCCGCAGATCAACTCACTTTGATACTCCTTCGACAAGCATCCATAATGGGTTGATATATCAATAAGCCCACCATCTGTTCCATTCTCAGCTGCCTAACGATGATATCACTTCAAAACTTAATTCAATCAAGCTTTCATGAATGAGGCCAATGCGGATCAGCTCAATGTCAATCCAAGGAGCTTATGATGACAAATATTCTCCAATTGTCACCATACCAATGGTGAGTCTGCATGTGATAATAACTTCGGCGGTAATGTCGATCGACCGACAGAATCCAGAGCTCATTACACTTTCTTCCTCTGGCTAATATCTCAAGTGTCGGGTTAAAGCAAATGATTTCTCCAGAGGAGCTCAATTCCTCGGCGAGATAGTTCTTCCAAAAGCCAAAGGGAAGAAAAGGCAAAGCATACTCAAGGCTGAACGTTGATAAGTCCGGCCACAAGTGTTGAAAATTGGCATACCAATCAATCAAGAAGGTGATGTCAATATGGAGGACTACACAGTAACAAAGGTCCAGCTTGGCAAGGTTACCAACGAAAGTGCAAAAGCTAATGCGCAAGTCACTTTGGATATCTTGGCAGGAAGGCTGGATAAAGTTGAGCAAGCTTGTAACATGTACAAACAGAGGGCAGAGCATTATGCCACTATTGTAAAGAGACTTTCCGGTTCTCCAAGTAATGCACAACCGCTGACAGTGGTAAGTATTGAAGACCCAGCTGTCAAGAAAGCTGAGAAATTCACCTCCAAAGGTAGGGTGTTATATGATTTTGTTGAAAAGATCATCGAACACGGATCTCAGATAATTTTGGCTGCAGATGAGAAAACTACCATGTTGGCCAAGCTCACCACAGAGCTTGATAAAGAAAGCATACATTTCTCTTCCTAGAGTTCGTTGTCATGGTCGAAAATGAAACAGGTAAAGCTCAGCAAATTGGTGGAGGTTGGGGTAATTCCCGACAAAGAAAAGTTTGTAGAGGTAAAAGAATCACTGAAACACAGGATCCAAGTGGTTCAATCTCTCATTGAAGACCTTCACCAAGTACATGAAGATGTCGACGGGCATCGCATTCATTCTTGAAAAGGTACAAAGAATTGCCTCGTCAACTTCGAGGAATCAAAATCTTCCTCACGCCACGTAAATATCCCGCGATCTTCAAGGAAGCCATCATGAATTTGATTGGATACTGTGACTTCTCGAAGCTAATACTCATTTCAGGATAAGGCTCGACATTGACAACTCCTAAGACGATCTTGGATTGTGCAAGAAGGTTCTACCTATCCGCCATGATCGATCATGAGAATTCACACCATTGTGGATTACAACTGGCTATCCGTGATGAGAAGTTCGTGGCAGAGACTAGGAGGAAATTTGAAGACTTCCGTACCCAATGCAAAGAAACGCGGAAGCAGCCCCCTATTCTCCAGTGTTAGAAATTTCCGGTGCATCCCATTATGCATCTTGTAAATATTTCTCGACATTTTTGAATGTCATTTTGTAAATTGTAATTACACCAAGTCCAAAGATGTAATATTTTCAAAACAAATTACACTTTGACTTTGGTCAAAGTTAGGTGAGATCTCCTAAAAATGCTCACCTAACTTTCCATGATTTTCTCAATCTCTTTCCTTCTTTTGCTTCATCCCTCTTTCTATATAATGTGAGGATTTTCATTGTAATTGATCCTTTTAGTGTTTTTGCAATGAAGTGCTGGCCCTTTTGAAGCAAATTTGTGAAACTTTGCGTTCATGCTTTGTGAGTGAGATTCGATTAATAAAGAAAAGGATTGCAAGCCAAACTTTGCGTTGGATTCGATACTTTTGTGAGTTGATCTTATTTGGTAGTGATTAGTTTGAAGAATCTGAAGGACTCTAAGTAGTTTATGTAAACTTTGTGTTACATTTATTATTTAGATTGCATTTGTATTTCTGTTTATCATTGGTTGAATGATCTACAAGACTTTGTGCTTGTAATCGTTCATGCTCTTGCATGTTCTGGTTGAGTAATCTACAAGACTTTGTGCTTGTAATTATTCATACTCTTGGATACTCTTGTCGAAGGATCTACAAGACTTTGTGCTTGTAATCGTTCGTGCTATTTGATACTTTTGTTGGATGATCTACAAGACTTTGTGCTTGTAATCGCTCATGCTGTTCGAAGAATTGTTGCGTCTAAGAAGACTTTGTGCTTCTAACGTAGCAAATGGTACGCTACACAGATCCAACATTGATAAAGCTCCGGAAACGACTTTGTGCCTTCGTGAGCTTTCCCTTTTTACTTTATTTGTTTGTTATTAATCACTTCGGTATCTCTACGCTTCGCTTTGACGAGATAGAGATATTGGTATTACTGCTAGTTGTTAGTTTAAGGTTATCAAGAATTGTGAACTTTCAACGGTGAAGCATTGTAAACATCTTCTCTGAAAAAAGAGAGAAGGATGAATGTAACACACCCCCCCACTCCATGAGTTTCGTGTACATTTTGTAATTATTTGTTTGATTTACTATCGCTTCTGTTAGCAGTAAGAAGGGCACCTCCCCTTTCCGAGAGGAGAGATTCACATCTCACATAGCTATGGCTGAAGTCCAAGTTGTGTAATCTATCGAAAAGATGATTACATAATTTTAACCCAACACCATTGAACTTCTCAATATCTTGATGAGAGGTGGAGGCCATGGTATACAATCTTTCACAAATATGCAAAAATCACAACACAAAAGCTCCCACTGCAACAAAAACCTTCAACACTTTAAAAGGAAAGCGTCCCTTCCTTAACAAAACCATTAGCTTTGATACCAAATGTTGATTATCAAGGTGAAGAAAGCTTGCAATATGAACTTAAATAGGTGAATGCAAATCTAAAATATGTAGATTAACCTTTAGCCTTAGTGTGAAGAAAGAATGAGAGAGAGAGATAGAAGAATCATAACACATGCAACAATAGATTTACGTGGAGAAACCCCAAAGGGGAAAAACTCCACCACCGAAAGAGAGGCAAGTATATTACTAATATTATGAAATATTACATGCAACAATATACTTCTCTTATCATCCCTGTAAAATCTTGCAGCACCCTGTTACCTTGCAAACCTGCAAAACTGAATTTAATAACTCTAGCTCAAGGCCCCTATTTAAAGAGATTTGTGAGGATGAAAGCCACCATGGTTTCACCAAACAATAGGAAGCAATACCACCTAGAAAAAACCATGCCTCCCTTCATGAAATGGTCATGATGTCCTAAAAATAGCCTCTTACAGATGCTCTTACAACTGTCATAAGGCATAACTTATGCATGAGCACCTGGGGTCGAAGATAGCATATTATGTCATAGGAATCTGTCATACTGTCATAGCATCTTATGACAACTGTCATACATGTCATAGATGCTCTTACAACATCCTAACAACCTCATTCTAGAAGATTCCAAGTGGGATGCCTAGCTATTTTGTCCTTTTCCTAAATGACAAACGGTAATGATAACACTACATTTACATTGTCTCTTTCACCATCGTTGGTTAAAGGGTTTCACCTCTTATGGGTAAATGTTGAAAACATTTTAGGAGAATAATTAATTAAAGGATTTACAAGGTTAATGGCACCTAAATCCTAATAGTTGCTTACATAAGTTCAATTATTTCAAGTCTTCTCAAGCTTCAAAAATCATTGGACATGCTAATTCCTTGAGTAAGTTGTGGCATGAACGTGTTGATCATGCCAACTATGGGTATTTGAATTACTTAAGCTCACAAAACATGATGTTAGGTCTTTCTAAGATGTCGTGTATTGAGAGTGCGTTGTGGTTTTTCTTTTGGAAAGTATCATTAGGACCCATTTGTGAAAAATAAGATGAGTCAATGCTCCACTTGACTCACAATGGCCTCATGGCTTTTTCAAATTCATTTTTAGGGCTATGTATGTGTTCAAATTCACAAGAGTATTTATTAAGCACAAACATAGAGTTTTTGAGCATTTCATGAACCTAAAGGTATTTGTTGAGAAGCAATCATATTTTCCTAAAAAAACTCTTCATATATAGGACATTTGTAATGTTAATTATGCTTTTCAATACTTTCATACTATGCATGGAATTAGTTTCAACATATTATTGTTTACTCAAAAAAGTAGCTTAGCAAAGAGGAAGACACATTATTTGCATGAGATGACCAATATAATCTAAGAACATGACACCTGTTGGTGTAAATAGGTGTTTTACCTATCTAGTCATTAGTAGGTCCTATTTACATGTTAAGTTTACTTAGGTCCTAGGAGGGAATCTTTCTAGATGGTGTTAGTTGTCATTAGATCTTATCTTATTTCTTGGCATTCAATGCTTGTGTCCTAAGTCATTTAATATTGTTGAGGTAGTTGTCTCATTGTATAGGATTAAGACACATGTCAAGATCCTGTCTAATCCTATTTCACAACTTTCCTTTATAAGTAAGACATTATATGTACATTGTCATATTCAATCTGGCAATCTTGCATCCATAATCATGACATGATATTCCTACCATCTCTCTTGTGGAAGTTATTTTTGTTTTGCAGGTGATCTTGGGGTGTTGGGATTTCACCATTAACTCCTACAAATTCTAGGATAATATTGCTAGTTGTGCAAATTACATTTAGAGTTGCATAATACACATGGTAGTGTGATAGAACACCTAAGGAGGTTTGGCCAAATATCAAACTCGATGCTTCTTCTTTTATACTAGTTTTTGGTAGTGAAATCAAGATGTTTATTCTTGATGAAAAATTGAAGGCTATGGAGAAGATTAGCTAAATGTATGTATAAAACTTAAATACAAAAGAAATTTTTTAACAAAATGAAATACAAACATCAAATTGAATCACATACCTTCAATAGAGAAAAAAGATGAATTATGTAAATGTAATGAATTGAAGATGTGATTCAAAACAAGATACAATACCTTTTGACAACAAATGGATATGCTACACAAATGATAGAATATTTGTTGTCCACTTTGACATCATCTACTTGTTCCAAATCAAGGTGAAGAAATGATGGATTTGAAATTTATAATTTTTTTAGATGATATGGATGAATGGTAGGATTTGATCTTGGATAATGGTTTTACCCCAATTGATAGTGGAATGGATGTGGGAAGGTGACAACTATTACCCATTTTCATGGAGGTTATTAGCTAGTTATTTATTTGATTGAGTAGTTATTTATTTAATTGAATTTGTAAGTTATGTT
>VDFB02118656.1:0-20277 GCA_007258455.2 Sequoia sempervirens
CTTTGTTGCCTATTCTTCCTTGTTGTTTTGCTAGCAATGAGAGTTATTTCTTGTTGTTGTTTCACCAAGTAGTTGTTCTTTGTTTTTCTGTACTTATTGCCAAATCTTTCGTGTTGTAAAAGGGGTGAGGGCCCTTTCAAAACCCCTGCTTACTTAATCAAAAACTAGCATACTTATGTTACAAGATTTAGCACAAAAGGGATCTAAGTTGACTTAGACTATGGAATTTGGCTCACCATGACATATAATAAAATTAAATTATTTCACAATATAAAACAAGACAAAAATTAGGGTCTTGATGATTCTCAAGTGAGTGCACCAAACTATGGGATAAAAAATTGGCTAAATTAGTGATTTTGGCCATAACACGACCTGTTGTGGATTGGTAAATGTAATCATGTTTTATAAAGAAATAAATATAGTCATATTATTTTTCTATGATCATATTTTGTAGAATATAAATTGCAATCATGTATTGTAAACACAAAAAGAAAAAGAAAAATCTTAAGCTACTCATTCACAATCATAGCCAAGAGATGAGAAGAGGAGTAGATATTCTATAAGAAAAACCTAATCATAGTTTTTAAAATTCAACCAGGTATCCCAATTTTTGAACAATTTCATGTCAAAGGAGAGGTAAGTACGAAAGGTTTTCACTTTTTTAAATTAAATCATATTTGCATTTTTCTAAATTTGACTATTTTGGAATTATTTATTAAAAAAATTTACACTAACTCCTATAAGCCCTAAGTTGAAACCTAATATAAATAAAGAAATGTTTGAACATATCCCTACATCACTCCAATCTCCTACACTTTTGACAATCCCTAGGCAAAGATAAGAGAAATTATTAGGGCATTTAAAATTAAACAAAATTCATCAAGTGTAGAATTAGTCTCATCATTGAAGGCATCCATAAGAAAACTCCATTTTGCATCATTTGATTCATCATTGGAAATAATGATGAAGTAGATTTTGTCACAAGTCAAATTGATCAATGGAAAACTCATAGAGATTCATGTTTTCAATTTTATGTGACAAATTTTTCTTACAATGAAATGAAGAAAAAAGATATAAAAAAAACTCAAATTTCTGATCTTTTTACTTATCCAAAAAATAATGTACCCCTTCTAATGACTTTGAAGATATTTCTAAATAATTTTTGCAATCATAATTTTATAAAAGATGATTTATGGGATAGGTGTTTGATGGTATTTTACTAACATCTATGTAATAACCTTGAGGTGCCATGATAATTTCTAAGAAAACTTTACTATGAGTTTTTTCTTTATGAAATTACCAATTATTTTGATATGAGGAAGTTTTTGGGTAGAGGTGGAGGCTCTAACCAAGAGAGAGCAAGAGCTCATTAGATAGTAAACTTTCAACATAGATTGCTAGCACAAAAATCTATACATCATGTGATTGTGTCATTACTTATCAAGGAGACTATGGAGGTGCAAATTATCTATTCAATTTCTAGCCTTATAGACACCCTTATATATCATGGTACATAGATGTCCCAACCTTATGGTTCAGTAGTTGATTAAGTAGCAAGACCATTGAGTTCTAGTGCCCCTACCTCCCACCTATGTTATAGTTTTTGCTATCATTTTTACTCTAGATGAGAATTATGAGGGCCACACCACCCAAAACCCAGAGAAATCACAACAACAAATACCAACACAGAAGATGCGAGACAAAAAAATGACTCACTTTCAATTATTTTCAGAAAATGAAATTACATATTCAAAGCTTACATGCTATAGCCTCATGGGCTTGATTCATTACAACAAAATCAATTCTGAAAAGAAAATCTACTATTCGGAGCCACAATTTGCACTATCAGGGACACCTCCTACAATCCCCACTTAACCCTTTTTATTTTCCCCAATAACCACCCTAGAATGTTCTAGAAAGTGTAAATTTCCCATTTCTTTTTGGCACCAAAGGTCCTGCCATTTGAATTTTGACCTGGAAGAAATTTTCATGAAATTCACTTTTTAGAGGACCAACTTCGCGGGGCCATAACTTTTGATCTGGGTGTCTGATTTGCTATTATTACATATCATTGGAAATCTCTCGACAAGCATAATAATGTGTGAGCCACCGTAGGTCGGTTTGGCCACTTTTTGAGCTATTTCGGGGCCTCTAAAGTTTTATATCTAAATTTGAAGCTACATTGGAGAAATTTCCTGGGATGGAAACTTTAATTTCTCCCAAACCGTGCAAGGTATTGAGGTGATTCTTTCATAACCGAAAATGTTTTTCAGCTCTGCTCCCTGGGGTAAAATTTCATGTTCATACGAGCTCGTTTTGGCTGACTTACTAAAAAAAGTAGGTGCCCATTTTTTGCTATTTTTGATGCCTGACAGTCTTATGCCCCTTAAGTTCCATAATGGGACTCAAAACAACTAAAGAAAATAAAGAAAAAAAAAATTTGGGTGATGCAAGATTAGAGCCCTGCACCACTGGATGCTCCTGCATCAGAGATCGTTATCCATAAAGTGTAGAGAGTGTCACCTCCCACAAGTGTACTCGCTATCATTGTAGATGTATTGGGAGCATAGAGAACAATCAAGCATTACAAGGTGTTGAGTTTGATATTATGGTGATTAATGATGACCTATTACACAATTTATTTGGTGATCATGTACAATTATTTTAATATGAGTTTATAACATATTTTACATTTAATACTTAAAAAATTAACATTTAATTTTTTTTAATAATATAGAATTGAAATAAAATTATGCATTTATCATATAGTTTCAAATTTTAATGTCATAGGTTAGTAAATCATCAACCATCCCACTAGAAATTTTTATGGTCTCATCTATTTTAGAACTAAAACTAAAATATATCACAATAGATTAATAATTAGTTTATATTGAGAATAACATGTTGAATATTGAAATATAATTTTTTGTTGAATAGGTGGGCATTACAATACCATCAAGCATGTATGTTCATAGTGTCAACTATGACATTAGTTTTATAAAGGTATGTCAAGTAGCATATTTTAAATTTGTATTGTACAAAATCTAGTATTATTGTTTGTGTACTTGATTTTCTCAGTTAAATCTATTATTATTTGTTTAATTGATGAGTTTAGCTATCATGCCTCCTAGTCTATAAGAAAAATTGGATGTTGATATTGCTACAACAATTTCATCCTTGATATCTCTTACACAGGTATGAGTATCAATTTCTATATTAATTATCATCATTTTGTCTCAATTGAAATAATTAGGTATTTACAAATAATTAATATATGTTTCTTTTGTTATGCTATAGGTTGATACAAGAAATCATGTCTAAGAACAAACCTCTCCTGATGATGCTAAGTGTCACAAGAAAGAATAGATAGACTATGAATTTTATATTTAAGTGTGTTTATTATTTTTATATCATTTTAAAATAATATTTTTTAATTATAGAGTTTGATATAATATCTAATTTTATAATTTATATATAGGTTTAATTGCACAATAGTGAGGAGCACACAAGATTAGAATGATTCAAGATAACAACCAATTCAATGGATAAAGGTTCACTTTCAAATTAAATAAAGAGGGGCATAATATTTCATTAATATTCTTTGCTACATAGATGAAGACATTTTGTATGCCTTTATGGTATATTCATAATAATGTGTATGACTATATATTGATGAAATTTTATTGTTTGATATATAATGTTGACCTCATGACACTATTTATGGAATTTTGATGACATTATGTACACCTTCACATCCTTATCAATCTCAATATATATAAATATTTTGTATTATTCATAGCTTAAATGGTTTTAATGATTTGTACATATTATTTCTCTATCTTTCTCTCTATCTCTCTCTATCACTATCTCTCTCATATTATGGTGTGAATAGTGGTTTAATAGCATATATGGCAATATATCATACGAGTTTCATTCATTTTTTGTGAAGCATGCATCATGGCTAGTGTGTATCAAAATCCTATGACCGTGTGTGTAGCCTTCTTATTTATACATCATGGTTAGTGACATTCAATCTTGTGCATGATCGTGACTTTTATATGAAGGGTATAATGAAACATATGTCATTGTGATATCTAAGTTTTGTTTGAAGATTGTAATGGCATGTATGTTAAAAAAAATATATGGGTTTTGTTTCAAGGTTTATTTAAATATTATGGTATCTCTAGTGTTCTTGTTGATACATTATAATTGAGTGGCATTGAATATTATAGATAATTATTGTGTGGCTTTTGTATGAAGGGTCTAATGATAATTATGTTATCAAGTTGTATGGGTTTCAATTGAAGGTTACATCATGCATCATAGTTGAGTGAAATTGACTCTTATAAATGATGATTGTATGACTTCTATATGAAGGGTATTATGACATATATGTTTGTAGACACCTAAAATAATATTTAATTAAAAATACTTGTTATTTATTTAATTTAACCTACTTCCCTTATCCTAATAATTAAATAAATAAATATTCATTATTTATTCAAAAAAAATCTTCATTACCTTTATCCATCACCTTTAATTAAATAAATCTACATTTATTTAATTAAAACTAACATTTTCCCATATTCCTCTAAAATCCCCTAATCCCACTTAAGTTAATTAATCCTTGATTAATTAACCTTATCCATGTTTTAACCCTCATTAACTCATTCTCCAACTTTTAACTCCACCCAAGTTAATAAACCATTGGTTTATTAACTAAATTCATCCTCATTAAATCAATTAATCCTTGATCAATTGATCTAACCCTCATCCCTAATCCTCATTATCATTATTTCCTAATTTTAAATTCCTACATCTCACCTACCGCCACTAACCTCTTACACAAGCCACCATATGAGCCACCCTACCTCTTACACACTCTCTTCCCAATGTGTGCTCACACATGTGTGAGCACACCTCCCTCTTACACCTCTCTCCTTCTTGTGATACTTGTCACAAGGCTAATACTCCACTTAACCTTGATCCAAACCCTACTTCTCAATCAATCCTAGCCATTCATCAAACAATCCATCTTGGCCCTTGATTTCTCCCCTCTTATTTCTATAAATGAGAGGCATCCCATCCCATTCTCATCATCTCCTATGCTAATATTATGCTACTAAAATATTGAGCAACCACATCCACTATCAACACTTGAGCAAATCTATAAGACATGGGTGCATCTTGTGAGCTCAATCCATGAGGAGGAAGACTATGAAGGTATAATATCTTTGTTTTTTTTTCTATGCATTTCATTTATTTTCCTTCATAAATCTATTTTTCCTTCTTCATTTTGTCATGCCTATGGGTGACCCCACCCTTTTTTCTAACCTTCTATGAAGTTTTTGTGAGTTTTTGTCAAGTAGGTATCATTTTGGAGCCAAAACTACAAAGTTGTGCCTTTGTTGCTTAGAAAGGCACAAAAGTGCAACTTTTTCATAAATTTGTGCCCTTGCATCTGCATCACAAAGTTGTGCATGTGTTGTGGCACCTATGCAACCCAAAACTATGCTTCTATTTTTTGGATTTTTTTTATGGTTTTGACTCAGATTTAAGGTCTTTTTGACTTCTTAGGTCTTTTTTTATAGGGTATCATCACTTAACACTCTTTTTTCAGGTCCATTCATCATTTTCATGCATAAAATAGGTCATCTTATGGTTTTGTAAGGTTAGGGTTTCTTGCAAATTTTCTAGGTCACTTATGGTTTACTTATTTTGGAGATATTTTGACCCTATAACCTGACATATTATTGCAAGATCCTTATATTTTCAGGTCTCTTACATGGTCATCTACCTAACTCCTTAGTTGGCATGGTGAAAAAAACCCTGTTTTTGACTCTCGAAGGCTATTTTCTGACTCTTTATGTAAAGTTGTGCCTATATTTCATAGAGTGGCACCCTTTTGTAAAAGTGTAGCTTTTTCCATAAATTTTCTCTTATGTTCCTAAGTGCATTTTTTATGGTATTTCAGGTGTTTTCTACATTTAACCTTCATTTTTGAGTCACTAGCTACCTTGTCAAGCTATTTCATAAATTGGGTTGCTAAAAAACCTCATTTGTTGATTCCTGGAAGCTATTTTGGGGCCTAACTATAAATTTGTGCCTCTACTTCATAAATTGGTACCTTTGTTTGAATAGAAGCGTAGCTCTTTCTGTAAAGTTGCGCGTGTGTTTCAGGTTGCATCTTTTAGGTCTTTTTGAGTTGTTTTCTTCATCTAATCTCTATTTTTGAGTTACTAATGCATGTTGCAGGGATTTAATTATTTTTTAAGACAAAAATCATCAAATTCTATCTTTTTGATTATCCAAAAAAAAATCCTTCGGGGGCTTCGCCCCCAAACCCCTATCAGTAGGGCATCACGTCCATCCCCCCGCACCCCCTATCATTGGGCTAAGTGTACGTACCCTGCATTGCAAAAAGGATTTCCAAATTTCTATGGTTATCTTCATGCTAACATTCATTTCATGTGATCATTTTATCATCTAACCCCTTTGTAATGTAGCTTGCAATTGCTTGTCAAAGGAAAATCATCAAACTACTAACATATTTCTTGCATATTTGCTTTTCCAAGGCTTTCTTTTTTTTCCACTAATCTAGGCACATTTCATATCTTAAGGTTAATGAACATTTGTTTGATGTGTCTTTGAGTGAGTGGTGTGTATGCTCTCCTCTCGTACCTAGTGTGATCTTGAGGATCAAAAACAACTTACTCTTTTCTTTTCTTTTCATTGTTATCCCAAGGAACCCAATGTGTGTATGCTCTCCCCTTTCTCTTTGTGCAATCTTGGGTGACCGAAAACACTTGGATCATTCCTTTTAGGAGGCCTTCCTAGGGATTTCATCACCCTAGGGGACAACCTCAACTCTTGTGTTCCTATAGAGTATAAATAGCGAGGTTACCCTCTCCTCCTGACTATTTGGAATTGTTCCCTTTCATATATGGAGTTTGGCCTCATGTACCTTTGAGGTATTTGGAGGACTCCCTAGCATCCTTGTGTATCCTAGATTAAGACCTTTCAGTCATAGTTTAGTGTGGTGCAAGGGATTTGGATCGTACCTTGAAGTTACTCGCTATGTACTCCCTTAGGTTGAGATAGAAATATTTGGGTGAACTAAGATAGTTCCCAAGGAGAGAGAGGAGGTGTGCCCGTGGTGTCTATTAACGACCCTATGTCACTAGATCTCTACCTATCCACCTTTGTGAGAAATGGTGATCCACCCAATTATCAAGGAGTATTAACCCCTCAAGGTGGTGGGGTGGGCCTACACTAAGTTATAATCCCACTTGAATAATTTAGGTTTGTGCAAGTGCTTGGTGTTTTTTCTTGTGCTAAACCAGTGAATGCATATCTCCCCAATTCCTCCTAGCCACTTTTTTTTTTGTGTGCTTTTAATTATATCTCCTATTCAAGCAATCCAAACTTTCACCTCATCTCAACCAATTCCTCCTATACAAATCACCCTTCCACATCCTAATCGTGCCACCTTTCCATCCTAATCATCCCTTTCCATCTTAATCATCTTATCCTAATTTTCCATTATCATTCTAATCATCTCTCATAATTGTTCCAACTATCCAGGCTTCTCATCCTATTCCCCCTTCTTTCTAATCATCCCTTCTAATCCTTATCATTCTAATCACCCATCTTGTCCAAATCATCCCCTAATCTATATCCAATCCATCCTTAATTTATCTTTTATGATCTTAAGCCTAATTTGTTTAATCCATTTGAGGTACTAATCATTATCCTATTCACCCTCCATAATCCACATCAAAATCCCTCTTTCTTAATCCATTTTCATCCTTTATCCATCATCATCCTTAATCCAAATCCTTCATTATCATCCTTGATCTTCATCCTTCATCATCATCTTAATCCAATCCTCTAGTCAACCTAATCTCATTCCAATCTTAATCCTAATCATCCTTGAACTCATCATAACCATCCCTTCTCATCCTAATAATCCATTATCCATCTATCTATTTCAACCATACATCCAATCCATAATCCTCATCCAAAATCAACCCCAAACCTTCTTCTTCCAATCAATCCTCCACCATATCTAGCCACCTAATTTATTCTCCATCCAACCTAATCTATTCTAATCCACCTTCATCCATTCTAACCCAATCTAATATCATAAACCCATATCCTAACCCAACAAGCCCAAAAATCACAATCAAAGCCAACCCCAATCATATTGATGATGATGAGGATCTAGCCTTGTTGACCAACTTGAATATGATCACTATGATGATAGTGAGATCATTGTGGATCACCTTGAATCTATTATAATTAGACCAAATTCTCCAATCCTTCACCAATCACCCATCCAAAGTTCCCCTCAAATCCCACCCACATCCTTACCACCCATGCACATGTGCCTCAGGTATTAGGTTTGTTTTGGACTTTGTGTGTGTGTGTGTGCTTCATTGATTACTGTGTTATTTGATTGTGTGGAAAATATAATATGTTAGTAATCATGTTTAAATAATTAATCAAATCATAAATGAAATTGCAAGGTTATTTAAAATATAATTAGGAATTAAAATAATAATCAATTAAATCAAATCAAATGATTTAGAACAAATGATCAATCAAACTAATTCATTAAAAGTAAAAGTGATATTATTAGATAAATTGATTTAAATTGTTATGAACAAGTAATCTTGAAAAGATAATTATTATAATAAGAAATTTAATGGATACTTATTTAGAATCTTGCAAATGGTTGATTTTAATTATTCTAATGTGGAAGTAATTAACAAATAGTGTATTGTGAAGATAATGAATATATATTTAAATAAAAAGTTCATTTTTGTGGATTTAAATTTATTTAGTTTAATCAAAATGCATGATAAAAGAAAATGAAATATAAATACTGGAAAAGGCAACAAAAGGAATTAAAGGGATTAAATATTATTTGGATTTATTTCTTGAGTTGTGACTTTTGGTTTTCACTGGAGAATATGAAGAATAAACAAATATAAAGCTCCATCTTTTGTGGATTTGAAGGTAATTAAATTTCATTTTTGGAGATGTGACCTCTGGTATTCACGGGAAGAGGAAATTGAAGGGATTCATGGGAATGGATTTTAAGAGGGGGTTTCTTTGTTTGAGGGGATGGCTTTTGGAATGCTGGAGAAATTTCTTTTCCAATCAATTTTCTGTCCTTAGTTCTTTTCGGTTTGTGGAGAAATTGGTGAAGAGGAAGGAGGATTCAGATCAATTGCTGGAAGATTTGCAGCAAAAGAAATTGATACAGCAAAAAGGATCAAAGCTTCTTCAATCTTCTGCAAGCGAAGGACGCCAGGTTCCTTCTTTTAATTTATTTACCCTCTGTTAAAATAGGGATTTGTGCTTGTGAATGAAATTTGTATTTAAGATTGAAAATTAGGAAGAAAATTTACTGGGGTTACAGTTTTATCAAAGGAAATTGGGGATTGTTATTAGATTGATGAAATTTCTGGGGTTTCTGGGTTGTGGCTGGTTATTTTAAAAGAGGGGTTTTAATTGAAATCTGGGAATTAAGCAACATGCTGTTATTTCATTTTGTTTTAAAATTTTTTGTCATTGTTTTGAAAACAATTACCTCTCCTCGAATTTTTTGGTTTATGTATATATATATATTTCCTTAGAAAACTTTTTATTTCTATCATGCACAGTGAATTTCCTATGAACAGTAATTCTCTGTTACTGTTATTTTCGAACCTCTGAAAATATATATATAGATACCTATATTTATATATATATATATATTAGATATATATATATATACATATATATATAAATATACATATATATATATATTTATAATTTTTTTTAATCAAATGAAAATTTGTATGGAAATTTGAAATTGTGAAATCCCGTCGCACTGTTCATGCCAGTTGATTTCATTGTTTTTATTTCATATGTATATGTATATAGGTTGTGTGGGGGACGGCCTCGGCCGTACCCACCACACCCCCTTTGGCGCAGGCGGTACCGGCGGTACCGTGGACAGTCTACAGACTGTCCACGGCAGTCCTTTGGACTGCCGTGTGCAGTCCGTAGACTGCCCATGGCCGGCAGGGTCCGGTTTCCTTTATGGCTGTGTTGGGATTAAATTCCCATTGGAATTTTAATATGGTTAAAACATAATGTTTAATATGCGATTTTAATATATGTTTTCTGTGCGGATTTTTATTTGATATATATATATATATATGTATATATATGTATATATATGTATATATATATATATATGTATATATGAATATTTGTATATATGTATATCTATATATATATATATATGCTGTAGATATATATATATATATATTTATATATATATATATATATAAAGATTAATTTATTAATTCTGGTTGTAGTATTATTTAATCAATTTTTCTGTTATTCAAGAAGAAAATATATCTATACTGTTTTAAATCTGTTTAATCGATATTCTGTTGATTTAACTGTTAGCAAACAAATGCATCAATATAATCTGTTTTGATTAAAATTATATTTTCTGTAATTTATCTGTTATCTAGAAAATAGATATTTAGATTCTGTTTCTTTTCTAATTAAAAATAAAGCAGGAATTTTTACAAGGAAAATATTAGTAAAATAAAGAAAGAAATCTGGTTGTTGTTATTGATTTATTAAATTACAATTTTGAGAGGACGATTTAGTAGAAAAATCAATTGACAGCATTATTTATTTAATTCTCGTTTTAATGTGAATATTCTAGAAATGGAATTTAATTTTAGAATTGAATAAGTTATCTTTTGTTCTTATTTTGTGAAGTTGTAGTCTTGTAGTCTTGTTGAATTTTTAGAACAGATCTTTTTTTCTTTTTATATTTCCTCCCTCAAAATGAATTAAAATATATAAAGATGTAGTGGTTTTAAAAAGGTAATTATTGTGTGTAAATTTATTTAGATAGATTTAAGATTTAAAAGTGGTAAGTTCTAATATGTAGTTTAAGCATTTAGAGTATTGTTATTACTATCATTTTAAGTATAACAAATGGTCTTAAGTGGTTGGCGCAATTACTTTAAATATTGGATTTGAGTATTAAATAGTGAGATGAGGGGTAGTGGAAATAATGTTTAAATTAATGTTTTGAACATAAGTAGTTATGAATGTTAATAAGTTAAATACCCAACTATTTAGTAGTTTTCATTTATTGCTCATTGAAAGGGGAAATTTAAATGTATGGGCATGATTAGAGATTGATTAGGCTATTCTCGAATTGGTTAGTTTATTGGTGAAATGTGAGTTTAATCTTTTGAAAATTGACTTCCTTTATATTCATTAAATGGTTGAATTGCAAGCTCTCTTTATGGATAAGTCTTTTAGAATACTTGTGATGATTATCATGAATTGTTTTAGTTAATTGAGTAATTTCGTTGGGGAAGTTGTAAAGTTATTTGGTTCTGGTTGTTAATTGATGGGTTATTAAATATTGCTCTTGTTTGAATCTTTGGTTGTTGATTATTATGCGAAGTGATGTGTGGTTGAGTATTTAAGGTGTTCTTAAATTTGGTGCCTTGGATGCCTGGTTGAATGCTTTTACCTTTGATTGTTGAAGGATGGTTCCATGTTGGTGTGAATGCCTTTGGAGGTTAGTTTTGATTTAAGGAATCCTTTGTCATTTAAATTTGTGTTGCAATGTAATTGGGAACTTGTATTTTTTGGTGAATTGTGGGAGGTTGATCTTCTTGGATCTCTGATTTATTTTGTATCAAAGTTGTTTATGTGGTTTGGATGGGGTGGTTGATCTTATTTTAATATATTCACTCATTATTTTTGAATTGAAAATTAGATCTGGTGGCCTTGCAATTATTGTTGTCATTGCTATGTTGTTGTTTTTGTGAAAGTGATTTGCATACCATCATAAGGGGGTTCTTGTGAGGAGAAAATTGAGGTCTCCCATGGAATGCCTAGTTGGTGGCTTTTGGTTTCATTTAGTGATTTCGTGAATTTAAGGTTGATTTTATTTTGCGTTTTCCTATTTGAGGTGACGCCATTGTTGATTTGTGGATGGGTCTTGATGAATCTTCTCTTTTTATGGCTTTTCTGTGTTACTCTCATTTGAGGAAATTTTATCCTTGTGTTGGAATTATTGGAGGAAAAACTCTTGTTGCTTCACTTTACCCTTGTTTGTGGGTTTTCATTCTTTTGGCTTCCAGAGGCTTGAGATGATTGATAATTGATGCTCTCTCTCTTTATGGGCCCTTGATGTGGCAAGTGTTTTGGTTTCATGATTTTTAAAAGGGTTGTACGGAATTTGTTGAGATTTGGAAATTGTATTTATAGCGAGATGGGTAATGCCTCGCATGCTTCTCAGTTGTGATATAATATTCTTGTTATGTTGTACAACCCTTGGTTTCTTAGTTTTATGTGGTTGGGTCTCTAGGGAGAGTGAAAAACCAAGTGAGGGGGCGGCCCACAAGGAAGAGCAGGATAACCCATGAGTGAGGTTTGTAATTAAGTGAAAACCTAATAATTAACTTGGAGGGTTGGGTTGTAATATCATTACTCAAGATTAATAAAATGGATGCCTAGATGGCTTCATTAGTGCTTTCCTTGGAGACTATTGGAGAGAAATTTGAGAAGGCGTGGTTGGCAAGGTCGTGACCTCGTCTTCACGAGGAGGTCGGCTCCGCATGGAGGTCACCCTATGGACCCGGCCTCGGTTAGGAGGAAGGAAACCTGGAGACAGCCATAAGATGGGACCGGTAGCCTCCGGTTGGGAGGGAAGAGTATGAGGGACAGCCCGTAATGGGACTATCTTGCTCTCTAGTTGCCCATGTGTTTTACTTTATTGTGTACCTCTGGAAGTAGGTTGTGGGAGTTGTTTTAGATTGTTGTTTGAATTTATTTAAATTGATTTATGATTATTGTTTTAATACATCTTTAGTATTTTTTGTGGTCTTGTATGATTTCATTTATATTTAATTTACGATCTTGTATCTTATGATACTGTGATATGATGTTATTGTGTTGTTTAATTACAATTTGGAATTGTATTATGTTTAGTTGATTTGGAAGTGTTTCATGATCATCCTTTGGTTACTTGTTACTGGTCATTGCTTTGATTTATGTGATGAGATGTATGATTTTAAGTTATTTTAATGACTCATGGGTGTTGTTGATTATGTCATGGTAATCCTTGAGTTTTATGATACTTTTGTATGGCATTGAGTCTTGTGGTTCCCTTTTTGGATGTTCTTGGTTGAGGTCTCTTTCTTGTTAGCTCCTAGCATGGGGGGTGGGTCTTCGGACTCACATGGTCAGGTGGAACGTGCTAAGCACCCCATTGGGTCCCCAGTCAAGGATCGAGAGGTGTGGATTAGTGCGGTTGCAGCGACTCCAGAGTTGTATCCGTCATGGAGCCAGTTTTCATCTATTCATTGTATCATGATTCTTGTTGTATGGTTTCCGTGCAAATTGGAAACACTTTTGTATCATTGTACTTCTTGAATATTATTTTGTAATGTAACATTAAACCTTATGTGGCTATTTGTAGTTGATATTCAATGTGTTAAGTTAATCATATATATGTTGTATTTATGTACTCAAATGGTTTCTTATCAATGATTTTCATATATGTGTTATATTTGTTAATGTTTATTTTGTTATGGATTATATCTTTGGATTTCATTCTTTATTGTTGTTGTGTGGATCTCAGTCTCGTAATGACTCTTCGTGTACCCCAAGGGATGTATGTGTTAGTGAATCTGCTTAAATGGAATTCATGTCATGACTTAATGTGTAATACATGTATGTTATGTTTACTTAAAAAAAAATAAAAAATTGTGATGTAATTATTATGTATTTGTCCTTTGGGGTTCTGCAGTAGTTACAATGCCATCCCCATCCACCTCCATCAATTTTATCCTCAACCACTATTTCAATAATGATATGGATTCCATGCTTAGATATCCCCTTGGCATTGGTAATAAAATTCTATCCTCCTCACCTTTATACAATCCTACTCCATCTCTTTTTTCTTATCCTTCCCCTTATTTTGACAAGGCAAACCAAGCCTTTAGCCAAAATTCCCCTCCAACCCCATCCACATCCCAAATACCCATCTCCAAATCCTTTTCAATATCATCATCCTCATCCTCAATCTACTAACCCATGGAAGCTTCCACCTCTTATTCCACTTCTCCATCTCTCACATCCTTACAATCCACATCACCCTAGTCTTACCAATCAAATTTCATTCCATGTCCCTCATAATAATTTCCTCCAAGGACTATTTTCAAAGATAGCTAATTCCCCATGCAAAAAGAAAGTGGTGAAATCTCCCCACATGATGCATCAACCTTCATCACCTCCTTCACATGTCATGCATCTACCTTCATCACCCCCACATCAAAATAAACCCCAATACCCTAAATCCCATGAACCTCCTATCCCTCCATATACCCAAGTTGAAGAATCTATCCAACCTCCCTCCCCCATCACGCCATCCACATCAAATGAAATATGTTCATCTCCTAATCCAAAGTGTGTTAACATAGATTCCCCTCCATACAAAGATAAAGGAATCCCTTCTCCTCCATCATATGATCCTCTTCCATCTCATGCTCCCATTTCCAATCAAGAACAACATATCCCTTCCATCCCACCCAATGATCCACTTCCATCTCAAGAGCAATATATCCCTTCATCCCCCTCTCATGATCCTTCTTCTCCCACTCCATTGCATGATCCCTCTCTTAATCAAGATCAAATTACACCTCCCACACCATCCAATGATCCTCTCCCCTCTCATGACCAAAACACCCCTCCCACTCCATGTCATAATCCCTCCCTATCTCATAACCAAGAGCACATTACACCATCTACCCCATCCCATGATCCTACCCCAAGTCAAGATCAAAGCATCCCTTCATCTCCATCTCATGATCTTAATCCTCCATAAGATCCCATAACACCCCTATCCAAGCTACCCATACCCCCTACTTATCAATGGGGTTCCTCCACTTTCATCCAATCTGGTCTACTCTAAGATCCTAGCATTCCTTCCATGTCATATCCCCCTCAAAATGGACTCGCATCTTGCTTCCAAAACAACAAGTATACCATTGGCAAAAATATTTTTCAAGCTATACATTATCAAGGCAAAGGGTTAGGCCTTGCTAATAGTGGCATGGTGTGATGGTTAAGTTGTGTTGTTATTCTTTCCATCAAGGTTCAAACACCATTTGGGTGTAATTGTTGAGAATTTATAGTGGGGATGAGGTCCCCATTTGTGACCTCACTAGTTCATAGCTCCGAGTCAAAAATGTTTACCCCTCTTAATAAAAAAGGCAAAGGGTTAGGCCTTCATGAGCAAGGCATCTTAGAACCCATACAAATCCAATAAAATCCTAATTATCATGGCCTTGGCTATAAGGATCTAGACGTTGGCACTCCTTCCACCCATCCTAAATCCAAAATCCCTCCATCTAAACCCAAATATCCACATTCCCCATCCTCCAAATCTATCTTGGGCCCTTATGTTCCAAATCCCAATCCTTCATCCCTTCCATCTATTTTGGGTATGTATGTCCCAAAACAAAGTCCTTCATCCCCTCCATCCATCTTGGGTCCTTACATTCCACCACCTAGCATTCCTATTCTAAAATCCCATTATCATCCCTATCCATCAACTTATATCCCTAATCAAGATCAACAAAGGTGCACATATTTGAAATCCTTCCAAGACTCTACTTACACCAGCCCATCCATAATACATCCACATCATTTATATCTATCCACCAATCCCATTGCTCTTGGAAGCAATTGGATGCTAAATCTCAAATTCATAAAGCCAAAAATCCATAAAAATCAAAGGATCAACATGTCCCATCAAAAAGACATGAAAAAAAAAGAAAAATATGATCCCAAATCAAAAATTTAAATCCCAAAGGCCACAAAGGCCCATGAAGCAAAAATCAAAAACCATGTGGATTCCAAAAATACTCATAGAATCAATGCGTCCCAAAGAAAAATCAAAATTGGCATCCAAACTTGCTTATCCAAAAGCTCCATCCAATTCCAATTCCTCCACCCCATCTAATAATCCTTCATCACCTCCATCCATTTTGGGTCCTTATGTCCTAAAATATACATCCATTCCTCCATCTAAACCTCCAAATTCAAAACCCACTTCTCTTCCACAACTCCACCACCCTTCAAGGTGTGGTCCAGAGTTGATCTTGCCAACATCTCCATCCACTCATCCACAAGTCTTCCATCAACACATATATTATCCAACATCCATTTTCCATCCTTCCATCCCTCTCATCCAAGCTTTTGCATAAATCCATATCCCCCTCCACCTTCCAATCCATTTTATCCTCCATAGCATCATTTTACCAACGTCTATGAGCATACATTCAATTACCATGGTCCATTATGGCACATAATCAAGGGATACCATCTACAGAACTAGATGCTCAAGAGTCCTTCCACCATGTTCCTAACATCCATCCACCCATGTGTAATCTCCCCATCCTATTATACTCTACACTTGGGAGGGAAGCTTTATCCATATCACATCTTATGCACATCTTCCACTATCATTCATCATCAATCTGTCATCCTATTTGAATCCATCCTCCCTTTTCCCTCCTTTTATCTTGACAAGGTTAAGGATCTACATGAACATCACATATCCTACCTCCCTTTATGCTATCCATATCATTCATTCCATATCCCCCATCCTATCCAAATCCATCCACCCTTCCCATCTTTGATCTTGATAAAGAGTCTTCATGCTATCACTATATGCATACCTTATCCATATCCCTTATTATCCCCCATCACATATCCCCTATCCTATCTCCATCCCCCCATCCTATCCAATTCACCCTCTCTTTTCACCCTTGATCTTTATAGAAAGCTACAGGAAAAATATGCATGCATTCTTTGGACAAGGAAATCCTCACTCTTACTTACATCCATGTCCTTTATGCACTATCCTTCCATCCATAATTGCACTACCTCTAGTGTGGAGCATCTTATTCCTTTTTAGCTAATCCTTGGAGCTCTTTTCCTCTTATTTCCCATCGCCATCCATCATCCAAATCCCTCTCTCCTATCCATGGAATTCCTCCATACTTTCATGCTTTACCATGACTTGGTTCTCCCTTTTCATTGGATCCCATCCATTCCTCTATCCTAATCATCCTATCCTCCATCCAGTCTTATATTATCCAATTCATTTATCCTCCATCCAGTCCTATCTTATCCAATTCATTTATCCTCCATCCATCCTTCTAATCCAACCATCCCCATCCAATCCCATACAATTCAATCAAATCCTAATCCATGCAATCCAATCTTGCAATCTATCCCATCATCCATAAGCAATCCATGATCTTAATCCAAATCAAGCTAAAATTTGTTGATCCAATTTAGTCCATTATCATCATAGGGATGTATCCTTCATAATCCATGTGTTGTTCTTATCATTAACAACACAATCCTTGGTTTACGAATTGTTCTTATCATTAACTTTTCTATCCTTATCATCATCATCAATCAATCAATCCATTAATTATTTTTCAGCTTGACTTGGAGCATTCCTTGTTTACTTTTGATTTGTTGTGAATGCTTGCTTGTTGCTTGTGTGTATTATCATTTTTTGCATTTATCATGTTCCTTTGCATTCTATTGCCACAGGGGCATCGTGGTCTTCCATATCATGGTGTTATAAGGCATATGTTTGCACTTGACCTTTTGATCACGTACTTGGCACATTGTCATCCTGGTTTCTCATACCTTGGTGCATAATGTCAAGTACAATATTAAAATCCATCTTCCCTCTCCATCCATATCTTCATGATCCTTATCTTCTCCCATCCATCCCTATTTAGTTCATCCTTCATCCTATTGTCCTCTCATCCATTTCAAGAGCACACCCATGTTCTTCAAACCTGCATGTCCTCTCGAGGGGGCATACCACTACCTCCTCATCATATTTCCTCACCCTCACTAGTGACTAGGGCATCATACCAGTAGTCCTTATCCCTTTCCTACCCACTATGTTTGTATTCTTATTTGAAATGATGGTACTTCTCTTAGTCGCAACATCATCTCAAAGAGGGGAAAAATGTAGACACCTAAAATAATATTTAATTAAATAATACTTTTTTATTTATTTAATTTAACCTACTTCCCTTATCCTAATAATTAAATAAATAAATATTCATTATTTATTTAATTAGTTTCTCCATTACCTTTATTCATCACCTTTAATTAAATAAATCTACATTTATTTAATTAAAACTATCATTTTTTCGACATTCCTCTAAAATCCCCTAATCCCACTTAAGTAAATTAATCCTTGATTAATTAACCTTATCCACTTCTTAACCCTCATTAATTCATTCTCCAACTTTTAACTCCACCCAAGTTAATAAATCCTTGGTTTATTAACTCAACCCATTCTCATTAAATCAATTAATCCTTGATTAATTGATCTAACCCTCATCCCTAATTCTCATTGTCATTATTTCCTAATTTTAAATTCCTACATCTCACCTACCCCCACTAACCTCTTACACAAGCCACCTTATGAGCCACCCTACCTCTTACACACTCTCTTCCCAATGTTTTCTCACACATGTGTGAGCACACCTCCCTCTTACACCTCCCTCCTTGTGACACTTGTCACAAGGCTAATACTCCACTCAACCTTCATCCAAACCCTATATCTCTTTTAATCTCAGCGCTTCATCAACCAATCAATCCTAGCCCTTGGTTCCTCTCACCAAATTTATATATATTGAGTCCTTGGCTCTCATTCTTCACATTCACATTCACCATAGCCTTATGTTGTCCAAATATCCATTGAATCCATCTCCATCCCACCATCATGCTGACAAAATATTTGTAAGGGAAAGTTGGTGGCATCTCAAAGAAACCTCCAAGAACAGTAGTGCCTTCAGTAACTTTAATTTCATTAGGTTGCCTCAAAGACACGTACTACTATGTCCTAAAGTGGAAACAGACAGTTATTTCCCACATTAATCCTTCTAAGAGAAACACATGTAAATTCAACAGCAAGCAACAACACAGATGAAAGATACTACAGAAAACATAACACAAATATTTTACGTGGGGAAAACCCTTTCGGGTAAAAAACCCCACTCTCCAAAGTTTGAGCCATTGTATTATTCAGCAACAGAAAGTTACAATACAGTTTCAGACTCTTAGCCTTTCAGAGGTTACATCTTGTTCATTCTGGATACAACTAGTAGCAAACTCTCCCAAAGAGATCAACCATGGCATTCATGATCAAGAGAGATTCTAGCACAACTCTGCCTCTCTCTTCCTCTGCTTCGACCTCATGGCCTCGGCCTTCCGGCCAGCCACTCAGTCCTCACTATCTCTCTCTCACTGGCTCTCGGCTCTTTTTGTACTCTTACCAGTACACCACTTCAGAACGTCCAATGCATACGTATATACATTCGTTCTCTGCAGGCTCTATGAAATAGTTCTTTTCCAACTGTCGAATCATAACTAACAAATCATTCGGCCCAGCATCATTAGATGTTTTCACTTCCTCGTGTTTTAGTTTTCCAACTTCCACACAGAAATGGTTCAACAAACGGTTCACATCCTACTTTCTCGAATTGGTCCAAGTCGTGCCATGTAGGACAAACTTCACTAGGTCAACATCGATCAACTTGTGTCGCATCTCGGTGAGACACTAACCGTGTCTCCCCGATGCCATAGGACCACATACCGATGAACATCACTTGTATCACTATCGCCAGGACTTATCGCTTTTTCCAAGACATCACACCGATGTCTTCAAGTCATATAGACAATAGAATTCCATTCAGTGAGACAATCGTCTTTCACCAAGACATTACACCGAGCTCACAAGTCATTCTAAAGTGTTCATCAGTCGGCAAGACTTTCATCATTCGCTGAGAGATCATATCGAGCCTTTGTGATATACCGAACTCTGAGTAGTCACCAAGAGTCATACCGACATCAAGATTCCCATTGGCAAGACAATCGCTCTTCGCCAAGAGATAATACCGATGCCTCCATGTTACCCTGAAGTCTCCTGTCGGCCAGACATTTCATATTCGCTAAGACTTCATACCCAGCTCAAGAGTCATACCGAACACATCCCACCGCATCGGTGAGACAAACGCTCGTCGCCAAGACTTCATACCGAAGCCTTACGTTACACCGATGACCCCTAACACTGTCGCCGAGACATCTCCCGGTCGCCAAGACTTCATGCTGATAGGAGCAAGTCATGCCGAT
>VDFB02118657.1:0-19165 GCA_007258455.2 Sequoia sempervirens
AAATTTTAGTTGTTTTTTGATGATCATACAAGGAAAATGTGGGTATATTGCTTGCAGCATAAAGATGAAGCTCTATCATATTTCAAAGAGTTTCACACTCAGGTGGAGAAAAATATGAATCACTGTATTCGTGTCCTCTGCTTAGATCGAGGGGGGAATACACTAGCACAAAATTCTCCACATATCTGAAAGAAAATGAAATTCAGTGTCAACTGACTATAGCATACACACCTCAACAAAATGGAGTTGTTGAATGGAGAAATCGCATCATCGTGGAGATGGTCCAAAGTATGTTGAAAGATTCTCAACTACAGCGTGCATATTGGGCTGAAGTTGTTCACACGGTAGTTTATCTTTTGAATCGTGCACCAACCAAAGCACTTGATGGCATTACACCAGAAGAAGCATGGATAGGGGTAAATCCTTCTATCTCCCATCTTCGTGTGTTTGGATGCACTGCTTATATGCACATTCCTAAAGAGAAAAGGAAGAAGCTAGATGAAAAATCAATGAAATGTATTCTTCTAGGATATAGTAATGAATCCAAAGCATATCACCTTATGGATCCCAATACAAAGAAGATATACATTAGTAGAGATGTAATTTTGATGAGAAGAATGATGTAAGTTCTCCTCCTGCATCATCATCTACTTCAGATAGTGCTCCTATTTTCAACATGGATGGTAAAAATGATAGACACATTGATAATCAGTCAACACCCACCGATGTCACAAAAGCTTTACCAAAGTGGTACATTAGTACCATTCGAGATGCAAAGTTAGATGGAGTCCCAAACACTTCCATTTCAGGTTTGAGGACTTGCAACATGGATCACAATGAGGTAAAATTTGCACTAATGACTTCAGTTGTTGAAAATTTTGAGCCATCTAATGTTAAAGAAGCACGAGAATCAAAGCCTTGGAAAGAGGCTATGGATGTAGAGTATCAATCTCATATGAAAAACAACAATTGTGAGCTTGTTGATCTACCACCCGGTAAGAAAGCAATTGGTTGTGAATGGATATTTAAAACTAAGTATAAAGGAAATTGTAGTATAGATAAATATAAGGCTAGACTTTTCGCTAAAGGTTATGCCCAGAAAGAAGGAATAGACTATGAGGAAACATTTTCTCCCACTACAAAGATAAAAAACATTAGAATTATTTTTGCTTTAGCTGCTCAATTTGGATGGAAATTGTATCAAATGGATGTAAAAAGTTCCTTTCTTAATGGGGACCTCAAGGAAGAGGTTTATCTACCCAAACAAAGGGATATGTTGCACTTGGTAAAGAGGAAAAGGTATGCAAACTTATCAAGTCCCTATATGGTCTCAAACAAGCTCCAAGAGCTTGGTATATTAAAATTGATGAACATTTGCTAAAACATGGTTTTACTAGGCATCCATATGATCCAAATCTCTATCTCAAGGATCAAGGGGGGGATATTGTTATTGTTATTGTATATGTTGATGACTTAGTTATCATAGGCAACTCAGAAGCAATGACTGAGACAACCAAGAATGATCTCATGAAGGCCTTTGATGTGACAAATCTCAGGCTACTTCACTATTGTTTTGTTTAAAGGTATGGCAGATGAATCATCATATCTTTGTATCTCAAAGAAAATATGCCAAGACCTTGCTTGAGAAATTCAGAATGATGGATTCCAAACCCATGTCTACACCAATGGAATCAGGTTTCCAGTTATTTGTTTATGATTCATCTCCTTAGGTGAGTGCAACTCTCTATCAACAAATGATTGGAGGTTTACCAGACCAAATATAAGTTTTGTTGTTAACTATCTATCAAGATTTATGCAAGAACCAAAGATGTGTCATTGGAAAGCAGCAAAATGGGCACTAAGGTATATCCAAGGTACTATGAATCATGGTTTGGAATATAAAAGGAATGATTAGTTCTTCTTGACAGGGTATACAGATGCAGATTATGCAGGTTCAGTTGATGATAGGAAATCCACATCTAGATTTGTTTTCTTCTTGGGTTCAGGTCCTATTTCTTAGGGAAGTAAGAAATAAGCCAATGTTTCTCATTCCTCAACAGAAGTAGAATATCGTGCAACAAGTGTAGTAGTTTGGTTACACCGCATATTAGAAGGATTGGGGGTACCACAAAACCAACCTACAACTTCCTCTATTATGACAATCAAATTGTTCTCAATCTTGTTTGTAATCCAGTATTTCATGAATAGACCAAGCATATTGAAGTTGATTGTCACTTCATACGAGAACACGTTCAACAAAATAGCATTCAACTCCAGTTTTTCTCTACACAGGATCAACATGCTGATATCTTCACAAAGCCTATTGCATGTGTTAAGTTTGAAAGTTTTCAAGATTTTTTTATTAGTGCTTTAAAGCAATGATGTAATAAGGGGGGAATGTTGGATATTCCATCATTACTCCACATACATAGTTTATTTATTCTTGTTATTTTTTGTTTTAGATTTATGATTGTTGGATAGTGTATTTAGGATATTAGTTGTTATTTTGTTGAACCTAAAGTTCACGAGGTTCATCATATTTCATTGTATAAATATATGTCTTGTAATACAATAGAATTCAATTTGATTGCTCAACAAAATCTATTAGTTGTTGTGGCTATGTCGACTCTGCCATAGTTGTAGACTTGCATTCCTCTCTCATTGGCCTTGAGTGCCTTTGGTCGAGGGTGGTACCACTTTCTTATTACTATCTTGTTGTTGGATTTGAGTAGCATAGTGCCTCTCATAGTGTTTGGTTTCATTTCCATTCTAGAATTTTTTTCTTTATCATATTTTTACATATCTACCTTTTTGGCTATTCGTGGAGGTGGAAACACCAAAGTGGGGGTTTGACTACGGAAAACCCCTATACAAACCCAACATTTCCCCCCTCTTGGTTGTGTGTAGGTATGCATTCATGTGGAGCTTGCTAGCAAACTGGACCCTTCGTGAGTTTATTTCCACCACCTTCATTCTTGTCATTTCATATTGTCTTTCTTGTTATTTCCATAATTTTGTTATTTAGCATTTCTATTATAATTTTACATCTCAACACCTAAGCTGTTAGTAGTTATTCTATTATTTTTACTGTCCTTTTTCATTGTATGTTTGTATAGACACTAGTGCACTTGTGAGATGCCAATGCACCGCGTTGTCGTCCCTGATTTGCATTGTTGTCCTCTGGAAGAGGGTTTTCTGAGGTACAATTTGGATTCTAGAAACTTGCTTGCTTATCCCCAGCAAATATATTGATTTAGTAGAGTGACAGAAGCACTAAGAGTGCTCTTCATTCTTTGTCCCTAGCACAAAACACTCATCCAACTTGAGGTAGATTAGGGTAGCTTTCGGCTCTTCGTGACTTGGAGCCTTGGTGTGGTTGGTCCCCCTCCTCTACACTAAGTTCTTATGGCCTTGGCTACCAAGCTTAAGGCATTAGTACTTCTTCCATCCTCCCTAAATCACAAACCCCCTCATATAAATCTAAATATCCCCACCCTCCATCTTCCAAGTCTATTTTGGGCCCCTATATCCCAAATGACATTCCTTCCTCATCCACATCCATTTTGAGCCCTTATGTCCCAAAAATAAGTTCTTCATACCTTCCATCTATATTGAATCCTTACATCCCTCAATCCATCATCCCCATAAAATTTATCCCAAAAAATCCTAAGTCCATCACTCCATCACCTCAAATTCCTAATTAGGATCAATAAAGACACACATCCTTCAATTCCTTTTGTGATATAAGAGGGATTCACTGCACACGGGTCTCTCCTTTCTTGAGAGAGCACCAGGGAACAAACTTCCCTTATACACCTCAGACCCCGAGAGATCAAAACTAGGAGATTTTTGTCCCAAAGGAGGGAGCTCTCAGCTAAAAGACGTCAACGCAATTTATGGACGTCAACACGGCGCGTTGTCATCTAAAGGATGCATTGGAATCCTAAGCAATAGAGAACTCAAGAACTCAAACGTACAGAGACTAGCTTTACTTCTATACTCAGGTCTAAGGTGTGCTGAACAATATAACTAGTCAAGAAACATGAAGTAGCAATGAACACAAGGATGATTGAAGAAAGCTTACCTTTCCCTAGAAAGCCAAATCTTCACTCCAAGCTCCTCTTTGAGACCTACACACAAAAGAATGAAGATAAAGTTGTTGGGTGGTTGTATGGGGGCTTGCCTCAGTTAGACCCCGTTTTGGTGTTCCCACCTCCACGTACAGCCAAGTTGGGAAAGGAATGTAAAAGAAGTAAGCAAAGCACGTGGTGAAAACAAAACCTGCTCAGGAGTAGAACCCGCACCACAAGAAGCGTGTGGTGAAATAAAAACTCACTCAAGAGTAGAACCTGCACCACAAAATAGTAAGTGAACAAGTATGAAAGGAAAGTAAAAGAGAGAGAGAGTTACCAACGGGCCTTGACCCTCTCTAGAGCACACTGACCCACCATTGAGTGCTTGCTTGAGAGTCATTGTTGTTGCTAGGAGGATCTTAGTCTGACATGGCTTTGCTTGTGAGAGCACTGCTATCAAAAGCGAAGAGAACTCTGAATTGGAGCAAGTGAATGAGAGAGCTTGATTGATGTCTTCCAACCCCCAAATGAGAGCCAAAAAGGGGTTTTTAATGCTTGCAAGGGCAGCAAAGAGCCATTACTTTTGGAATGGAACTGACAAGAAACGTGCCTCAGGGGTTAGCATTCCATATTCTACATTTTCAACTTGGGAAACCGAAAGGACACTAGCACGTCACACGTGGGTCCAAAGCCTAGATTCTCGGGAAACGTGTCATTAGGCTTTTGTTGCTCAGCCACAAGTCTGCATGGAGTCAGAATCATGAAATTTTGACCCATGGGATCTTGTCATTAATGTTCCAAGGCATCATAAATGCTAGGCAAGGATGCCAAAATGTGGAATTGCCCCTAGGTGCAATTCAATGATATTACACCTTCCAACATCCTCCCTATATCAACCCACCTATCATATCTCAAAATAATTCATCTTCATGCACCCATACCATTTCTATTGGAATTGATTCAGATGCTAAATATCAAATGCATAAAGGAAAAAATACACACAAATCGAAGGATCACCATGTCCCATCCAAAATACATGCTAAATAACATATTTTTTTTATAAAAAATAAACTAAATACAAAAGGCTAGAAAGGTCAAAGAAGAAAAAACTAAAACCATGTGGATTCCAAATAAAACAAAAGAATAATTACATTCTAAAGCACAATACCACTTGGAATTTGAACTTTCTAATCCAAAATCATACTCCACTCATAAGCCCTCCAATCCTCCATCTATAAATATGCCATCTTCCAAATCCATTTTAGGCCCTTATATCCCAAAATCCACATCTATCCCTCTATCTAAATCTCAAAATTTTAAATCCACTTATCTTCCACAATTACACCACTCCTAAAGGTGTTTTCCAATTTTGATATTGACTACATTCCCATCCACTCATACACAATTCTTCCAACACCACATCCATTTTCCAACATCTATTTTCCATACTTTCATCCCTCTTATTTGATCCTTTGTATATATCCTTATCCCTCTCCATCTCCCCATCCATTTCATGCCCCTTACTATCATTATATCAATGTCTATGAACATATCTCCAGTTGTGATGGTCCATTATAGCACCTCTCCAAAGGATACCATCCATGGAGTTAAAGAATTGAGTCCCTCCATATCCCTATCATCCATCCATTATCTTACAAATCCAATTATCCATATCCTTATCCTCATCTCTTTCCATTTATACTATTCTGAAAAATGAAAAAATAAAAAATATAGAGAAACAGTCCATCTTATGGTGAAAAATGTTGATGCGATTGTTAATCACACATGATACAGATATAATTCTTACAACAAAAACAATCTCTCTTGAAATATTTTTTAAATTCAAATAGAATTTAAATTCCCAAGAATTTCATTGTTAGGTCTTGACACACTAGATTCACTTAAGGTTCGTTGTATTTTGTTGTTACTTACAAAGGGGCTTGGTTAGAAACTTTACTCATATGAACTTGAGATACTAAGGTTCACGAGGTATCTTGATTGATCTACGGTTGGATTTAAGATCAAAATTTATTCCAACAAATATTGCAAAGATCTAACTTTGAGCAGTTCCTCTAAAACTATCTAAAGATCTTCACAAAATTCAAGTTAAAAAATATTTAACAACATTCATGTGATTTTTCATAGATTTTTTCATTAAGCTTCAATTTCCAAGGATTTTGATTAAAAAATAAGGAAAAGATTAGGGGAGGATGAAAAATGATCTAAAAAACCAAGTTTTCAATAATCAAACATGTATACTTCTCAAGTGATGTAAACAAAGACCTAAAATTATTTTGTATTTCACCAGGAATCCATAACTACATACAAAACAATGGAAATATTCAAGAGAAAAATTGTTATTCAAATAAAAGCTTCAAATGCATGTGAATATAGTGTAAATATTTGATATTTCATTGAAATAAAATAGGTTACAATCATGTAAGATATTTTATATAGAAATGACCTTCAATTAACCTGAAATTCAGAAAAAATTATAAAAATATACAAGATTTCTCATTGAGAGGGAGGAGAAAGCATGAAGTAGACTTAAGGTTGGCAATTCTCCAACTTAAGCTCAACAATTATCACTAATTTCTAATCCCCTAAACTAAATGACCCTTGGTCCATTTATAAAAAGGAGCCCAAGGTCGGCTACAATTAATAAATGGCTAAGATTCAATTTTCAAAAACCATTAGTAGCCATTGGAAATGGTAGCACCTGGGTGATGTCATTGTCATCAAGTTTGGTAATAGTTAACAACTAAAACATTATAGAACATATTTGTGTTGATGTGGCTTTGTTAGTAATCCACTAATGGGCTTCATTACTTTAGTGAAATCAACATTCAACTTCACTTAATCCATATAACATCATTCATATCTGTAAGTTCAAAAAAATCATCTCAAAATTATGTTGAGTAGGTTGAACAAAAAATCCCCACAATACCCATAGGAATACCAAAATATTGTTGAACTCAAAATCTTAATTGAAATGATGTGAGGAAATTAAACATAAAACTCCTGCAATACCCAAAAACAAGTATTTGACTTTGGTGAATTAAGCATACTCAATCAAAATGGGTGATATTTAAAATTCACTTCAGTCCATCCTCTATCACCACTGTTCTTCATAAATCCTCTTGCCTTCTCATGTATTCACCAAAAGCTATTAAAAGTATTTGACTTTGGTGAATTAAGCATACTCAATCAAAATGAGTGATATTTAAAATTCACTTCGATCCATCCTCTATCACCACCATTCTTCATAAATCCTCTTGCCTTCTCATGTATTCACCAAAAGCTATTAAAATTTTATTTATCTCTTCTTGGCTTAAGTCTTGTGAGATGCTCCAATTAAACCTATACTTTAAAGCATATATTTCTAATGCAGTCCTTATCTTTACATTCCTACTCTAGGTTGTCTTATTATAATCCTTAATCAACATTTTCTTCCTCATTATTTCACTCAATAATTCTCCATTCATACTATTGATTGGATCATTCATAGCACTTACAAAATATCCTTTGAACTTTACTACTTCTGCATCATTTACCCTGAGATTATGAATATCATTTACTTGTTTAGTCAATTTGCATCTATAATGACAATGCCTTTCTCCATTATATCTTCTACTATGTGCTGTAGTGCTTCCATCTTGCCTTTGTATTATTTGACCATATCTTTCTCCAATTTCAATTAAAGTTCCCACATTTTGAGTTTTTGGATATCATCACCAATGACTATTTGATCTTTTACCAAATAGCTATTTTCAATTGCTCACTCTTTTCATTTCTATATAATTATGTATTAGGTGATCCTCACATTTGTTCTTTATTTTTTCACCTTTTTATCCCATTGGGATACTTCCTTATATTTTTTAATGGTCGGTTTTATTATTTCTTCACCCTTCTTGATTAAATCATTTATCCATTTATCAAATATGTTAGCTTTATGCTTCATGCTATCCATTGCTTTTACTTTATTTTTGGACAACAAGACTGGATTCAGAGGTATCTCTTCAATAGCTTGGTCTTTGACAAGAGCTTTGATAAAGTTTTACAACTGTGTTATTTTTTCTTTTAATTCCTTCTTATTTTTCTTATCTTTCATCATTCTAGCAACAATTGCTTCCATGTTTCCCCTTAAGTCTTCAATTTCTTGTTTCCTAGTAGCATGCCCTAAGTCAATAGTAGAGATTTGTTAATAAAATACCATCATTTATCCTTTATCTTTCTCATTGATAGGGGCAACAAATTGCACTAATTTAGCCCCTCTCTTAATAGAATATAAAATCTTAGCTTTCTCTTGAGGTCTAGGTGTTTTTATTTCCTACATTAAACTTTTAAAGTCTAATGGAACTATTCACACCTACATAGATTGCTAGAATTGGTTGGCTAACCAATTAAGAACTTGCTTTGTGCCTTCTTGCTCATAATGTTGTGGAGATCTAGTATCTTCAATATTTTCCACTTAGAGCATAGAAGAATTAACTTGTTCATTTTTATCCTCTTGATTTTTTTCTCCTTGTGGCACATGAGTTTCCTCTTGTAACATTTCTTCCTTTGTAGGAATCTCACTAGAAAGAACAAATTTCTTAACATTTATACCTTCACTAGCTATTTGTTCCTCTATAGCTTCCATTTTACTTTGATCGAGGGGAATTTGTTGTTATTTCTATTCAATAGTTCCAACTTCCACATTTGGATCTAGCATATCTTGTTGTTGCACATCTAAAGTAACCTTTTCCTGTATTGGTTGTTCAATTTTCTCACTAGTAACATTTGGTTCTATTTCAGTTGATCACCTTGAGGTGGAGCTTGTAGTTGTTGTTGATTTAAGGTCTCAATATTTGAACTCATTTAAAATAAAAGTCCTTCTTGGAGATCTTCTTTATTTAGTTCCTTGGCTTGAGATTGGTCTTTGATCATCTCTAAAAGATTAGGGTTAATGGATACATCTGACTCCCATCCAATGTGAGCATTCGAGACCTCAACCTTGTCTATTTGTACAACTTCCTCCAAAATTGGGTCCTCCTTCTCTTGCTTAGAAGATACTAAAAGAATATGTGGTTCTTTAGACATTACATCAAAATTTATATATTCTTCTCCTTCCCCATCACATTCATTTTCAACTAGAATAATGGGTGGCACACTAGGAGATTATTTCTTATTTATTGTCTCTTTCTATTTCCTTAACCTCTCTTCCAACTTCTTATGCTCTTTCAATATCTCCTCCATAGTGATGTCATCATATTTATCGATAGGCTCAGAATAATTTTCTATGTCTTTGTTTTTCCACTTGCCCTATCACTATCATGGTTGTGCTATTTTGAAGAGCAACCCACATATCAAGCATTCAAGAAAATATCAAAGAACAATGGAGAAAATCAAGGTATTTTCTATGGTATAATTGTTTATTATTTGATTCATGCATTGATCTTAAGCTTTTTTGAGTGTGAATTTGGTACTTTCATTGCATTGTTCCTACTTTAAATAATTCACATTTGCATTCAACATCCACATATTGTTCTTTCAATTTTGATAGTAACATTTCTAACAACTTAATAGAGTTTCAAAAGTCCAGGTTTAGGAATGAAGAGAATTCTGCTATAAAGGAGAATTTGATCAATATTAGAAATAGTGGGAAAACTAAGTGAACAAGCAATCTAGTGTTTGGAAGTTCCAGTTCACTTGGCGATTGGATTCTCACTAAGAATAAAATTCAATTCATAAAAGGTGTCAGATATGAATAAAGAAGAGACTTAAGATTTATAAGATCTGGAATGAGGGCTTATAGTAACAAAGACATCTCCTTCTATACATGGTCAAGTTTTAATGGTATTGGTGAATATGATGGTTAATTAAAATATGCTTTCAAAGTTCCAAGTGATTCCCAATTACAAATGCCTAATCTAATGTGACAAAAACATTATTATAAATGTTCCATGAATAAATTGGAAATGAATTAAAATACATTAGATAAATAAGTAATAAAATATAAATGATTTAGGTTGTTGATTCTTTCATGATATTCACTAAAATTGAATCATCCAATACAAACTATTCATTAATTGATAAAAAGTTACCTCCAAAAAAATCACTAACTAAATCATATTAACTATAACATCTCCCAATGAGATGAATCACTAATTAAGACTGATTAAATTCAAGATGTATCCCACATTTCAAACTTGCTAAAGAAGAACATTAAATTTTGCTTTAACAAATAACCAATACTTGGATTCATGGCAAGATAGAACAATTTATTGATTAAAATTATGATGGTTGTTAGGCCCAAGCCTATTAATTCCTAGTGTTTCTTTAATAATTCTCATAGTTGTGAAGTGAAACGTAAACTCAAAACATCTCATCTTATAAAATTTGGATATTGCTCAAGACTTGACAACCATTATTTTTTTGTTTTCTTTATATAAAAAAGATTTTGAATACATGACTTAGTGTCTTAACATACTACATGATTTTATTTTAATTGTTATATAAAAAATGTTGGTTCCTAACAATTAATGTTCAAGATGTGATGTTCTTGATTAAATCATGTAGAAAACAATGTCATTGAATTTTGAAAAATGAAAAGGTGGTAAAGACTATGTATAAATTTTGATGAAAAGATTATATTCAAATTAAATAAAAATATATATAATAAAGATCCTAAAAAATATGACTAATATAAAATCCGAGACGAAAATAAAATCAACAAAACCAAAAACAAAAAATATATATAACTCCAAAAATTAAAAAAAATACCCACAAACACCAAAAACAATGATCCTGGATTAGAAAAACAACCATCAAATTATCAATTATATATTATTTTCAATAAACAAAATTGTCATTATAAATCTGTTGAAAGTTTTGCCAGATGAGCTCACAATTTTGAAAAAAGCTCAATAAATAGTTGAAGGGTCACCAAAAATAAAAATCATGTGAGGAGGAAAAAGAAATTCTTTTGTTTTATATCTTAGGAGGGAGACATTTTCCACATTTTCCTTGAGCGCCCATCACATCTTCTTTGTTAACAACAGTGATGATTACAGTGGATAAACATGGTGTAATATGGTGGGAGAAGAAAGGTTATTGAATAGGAGATACATTGAATGTTTTTCATATTGGATTAAACTTCAAATATTACAGATTTGCAGATTTAACTGTTTATGACAGCATGTTTACAACAGTTCAAGAATATAGTGTGAAAGAAGTCCCAAAAAGACAAAAACATAGAGATTTAGTAGAATAAAAACCAAACAGAATCGCTTCTTTGTGTTAAGATATATCGCATGTTTGAACATAAATCATAAGCAGCTGGAGTAGACAATACCCATCAACTTACATCAACGTTTTGGATCACATAATTGATTATACTCCGTGATCCGTCATCAGAATACAACAAAAAAACAAAAAAATTAAATTAAATTGTACAAATTTGAAAAACTATTATTGGATTACTATACCCTCTAATAATCCCTCAAAAATCACGTATTACATGATAATGAATACATTATCATTCCCTCAAAAATCTGCCAAATAGCACGTATTACATGATGATGAATACATTATCATTCTTAGAAAGAAATCTGATAAGTTCAGAAGCATTTATTTCAAAGAAAGTAACTCAAGTTCAGGTAAAGCTATCTCAAAGAATGTAATCAAGCATGAGGGGGAAGATCATACAATCCAAATTAAAGGAAGCAAAATACATGAGGGTCTCATACATTTGGAATGTTTTTTTCTATCACTACGGCAAGTAGTTTATACATAAAATTTGAAAATAATTCCTCACATGTATGATTTTTAAAAAGAATAACCTTAAGGCAAAGTAAAAATTTGAGAGTTTGTTGAAGAAATATGTTATGTACTAAAGATATGATAATATAATGTATTTAGGTGAATGAAGTTGTCAATATATGACACACATCTTTTAAGTTAGTTATTTGGGTCATGTGGACGGACAGTTTATGTAATTAATTATAGTAGGTGATGAGTAGGCCTTCATTGAGATTACCCCTCCATTATTTTATTAGGTGGTTTATACAAAGGAGGATATTATAATCATAAGGATATGTGTTGAGTATAATACCGTGTTTGGTATCTCTTAGAGATATAGTGTAGAGTGAGATATAATATGTGGAGATAGATGTTATTATAGAGGGTTGATCAATGATATTTTTAAGTTTTTACAACCTGTATTTGAGGTCTTGGCTTACATGCGACGGAGTTATTGTAAAACTTGGATTTCTACCAAATTCTCTCCCAAGGTAGCAAAATAGAAAAAATAAAATTGGATGGTTGAATAAGCACACATTAATTTATGTACAATCCCAATTTGAAGTCATTTAGATTCATTTGAGAAATTTATTGCAATTTACTTTCCATAAATTCACTCTCTAGGTTGCAAATCAAGGATTCTTTTTAATCATTTCTAGAGATATTATCAAAATTCATTTTGGTTATATTGTTAGAATTTTTGGTTTCAAGGCTAACAACATTATTAATTGATTTGGTCAAAGTTTGATCAACTAGATTTGGTAGAATGGTGATCTATTGAAAGTATTTTTCTCAAAACCCTAGTTTCAATGGGGGTTCCTATTGTAAAGGAAAATGGTAATTCACTTGAACGGTGAAGCGAATTCAAAAGAGATTATGGTAGACATGGAGCTTGGAAATATAAATTGTGTTGGCATTTAAGTTGTGTATCTTTCAAATGATATTTTCAAATGTGTAATGGCATTTCTTCTTTAGACAAAATTGAACTAGCTATTTTAGATAAATGGGCTCAAGAAAAATAAAGAAAAGGAAACTAAGAAGGAGAAATATATCAAGAAAAAGAACATAAAGAACAATATGAAGAAGAGGAAGAAGAAAATGAAGTAGGAGAAGAGGAAGGAGAAGAAGTAGAGGAAGGAGGAGGAGGAGATGATAAAAGATCAAAGTACATGCACTTTAGTTTTAGGGAAGGAATATTCAATCCTTCAATTTAATGGATGCATTAGAAGTCAAAGTTTATTATTTCTAGAAAAACTAGCAATAATTATAGCTTTGTCAACATGGAATTGGCTATGAAACTACAAGTACAAGCAAAGCATGCATAAAGGACAATCAAATAATGGTTAAGGATATTGAAATTTTAGAAGATTTATGGCTCTCCATGGATAAATTCATTTTTCATTCAAAATTTTATGCTTTGGACATGGATGGGTTGGATATTGTTCTTGGTCATCCTTGGTTAGAGTCTTTATAACTAATAAAAATTACTTTTTATAGATTATGTTCATGAATATTTGGTAGAGGAGGAAAAAAGTTACCTTACACATAATGAAGACCTAATGTAAATCAAGGTTGAGAAAGCTCAAGAAGATATTAAAGAGTCAAGCAAAGAATCAAAGGACAATAAGAGGAGCTACATATCAAGAAAAAAGAAAAAAAATGCTCCCTTTATTGAATAAACAAATCCAATAGAAACTATGGGTGAAGAATTAGAGAAGGTTTTAGAGATACCAAAGAGTACAATATGTAAACATTCACATTATTGTGAGAGATAAGAATTATGGAGGCATAATAATACATGGATTTAACAAAACAATCACTATGGACCCACATATAATTAAGGGACCAACTACAAAAATCAATGGTATCATATAAGTAATGGCTATTCATAATAGAAAAGGAACACTTACTACTATAAGAAATGGAATCAAATGGGTTCAATAAAAATGGATTGAGGATGGGATTTAGGTATTGCCAAGATAAAGCAATCACAAGGATCAACTATAGATGGTTGGATGATTGTTCATGGAATCATATTTGTAAGGATTTGTGATAGTCATATGATTTAGATTCTTCTCATGTTTTAGCAATAAAACATGACAAGGAGGGATGACAAGTTACATACTTGTTAGCCACATTTTTAAACTAGTCTAATTTTATAATTTTATATCAAAACTATCTTCTTAAGTATTTCCTAGTTAAGAAGGTCCACAATTATCTTCAAATAGTGAATCTATTGCCAATTCAAAGCAAAACCTCCATCGTTTTAATCAAAACCCTTAGAAGCAGTGATGCAACCTACCAAGATTTGCAAAAACAATTAAATTAGTAAATCCATAAGAGTCGGTGAAAAAACCTTTTTTGGTAGTATTTTGAGCAATGTGGCAAGTTTTCAAGTCAAATTGACTTTTGGTTGGTGAAATTTTAAAGCTTCTATTTTTTGCAAGGTGTTTTACAAAAACAATTAAATTTGGACTTTCCTAGAAGCTAGAGAAAATGGCTTGGTAGGGAGGTTTTTGACATCATTATTGTCAATGTGACAAGATTTTGTGAAGAAATATTGGTCTAGTCATAAGTTATGTTAGTTTTCCCTTTCAACATGTTCATAAGACTGCCCACCCTTTTGCTTCATGATGTAGAAAGAGGTCGAGCATTTAGTTCATGTTTATAATGTTCATTTATGTGCTCTAGATAAAATAAATTCATTAAGAAATAAGGTTAATTTGGATCATATTGAAAGGGAACTCACAAGGGTACAAAGAAATGGTCGCTCAAGGTCAAATATCATAGTTCCCATCTTCATGCATTAAGGGATTTAATTCAAAGCATTGGTGTCTTGATTAGAGGAGAAACTCGTAGATTTGATTTTGTGAACCATTGGAAGGGGTCACCAAACCCTAAACAAGAAAATCAACCTCAACAAAAACCTCCTCCACCAATCCCTCAACACCCTCCTAGCACTCAACAAAATTTAATGAGTGAGATTGAGAGCAACAAAAAACAAATTGAGGATTTTATTAGTAGGTTGAGTGATCCAAATGGTTCAACCACAGAAAGAATGACCCTCAAAAATTCATTGAAAGAGATGTAAAAAAAATTGGATTCAATTAGCAAACAAATAACTGGATGGCAAGATAGGAGGCGGGCGGATAAGGCATATTATGCAGATAAACTATCATATAAACAATTAAAGGATTTAAAAATTACAAAAGGTGATTTGTGTTCATTATTCACTGACCCACGCACAAATCAAAATCTTAGCCTCAATGTGAAGAGGTTTCCTATTCATTGGTGTCACCACCAAAAGATTAGGAACCATTTTTATGATAGGTGGTACATAGTCTTTGATGACAGACCGCACAACAATTGTAAAGTCCCCCAGTATTTTCTTAGGAAACTATACAGTGAGTTCATATTGAACAAAATCCCAAATTATTTTGATATGAGAGGCTTCCAAGGGAGAGGTAGGGGGTCGGCTCAGGATAGGCTTGGTGCACAGTTGGATCCTATGCGACAAGGGAGACAAGCTCTCGCTAGGCTGCCTCGTGAGCGCATTGTTATGCCAATCATCGCGAAGGAGAGTGCCGATGTAGAGACATTGCAGGTGATCAACACTTTGACCCAGAGTGCCATCCATCATACTAGCCCTATTCTATAGTGCCATCCAGGGGAGTCTTCAACTGGTGGCCTTCAAACCCATGTGTGTAATCTTGCGGGGCGACTTGTTCATATGACCCCACCAACACTCAAGAGGCTGTTGTGAAGGATCTGTATGTAGCTACAGAGATGGAGAGGGCGACTGACACTTTGCATGATGCATATGGAATTGATACTTGGGTAAAAGTTAGCATGTTCATTGAATTTAATTTGTTAAATTTCGATTTTGAAATGCAAGATTAACTAATTTAGTTTTATGATTTTAATAAAATTGTAGGGTCATAGTGTTGAGACTAGATACACTGGCCCTCCACCTACTTATTTTTGCAGTACACCTATCAGTGAGGTATGTAACTAGTAAACAATTATAAATTTATTATGTGTTAATAACATTGTTTTATGAATGGTATTTTAATATGTGATTTTGGATGTTGAATAGGGTAATATTTGAGGTTTCTAGGGAACACCTAGTGCCAGTGGATTTACTCAAATCTTCACGAAGGTAATAGAATAAAGAGTTTAACTAATGAATTGTACTTAATAGATTTGTGTTTGGTTACATTGCATTGTACATCATTCAAACTCAAAACATTACTTCACATTCCATAACTAATAACCAGATATTGATAGATGACAAAATTTCAACTACAATATAGTCATTTAGAAAGTCAACATAAGCAACTTGATGCAATTTCTTCACATTGAGGCATGTGCTTGCAAAGGTGGACCTGCACGACAAACTATGGATGCTTGGAAAAAATCTATGAAACCATAATAGTAAGCAATAACATAGACAAGGCGGTTAGTAGTTTCAAAAAATGCCTCGAAGAAATGTGGTCTCATGGCACGATGGAATTCCATTCCATCACCATGAGACTACATTTCTTTGAGGCATTTCTTCAAAATGCTCACCACCTTTTCTATGATACTACATTTTTCATACATGTGCACCAAAGCATTTTATCAAACTACTCGTGCTTCGTTGTTGCTATGGCTAAAAGCCTAAAATAGATGCTTTCCAACAAACTATGGATGCTTGGAAAAATATCTATCAAAGCATAATAGTAAGCAATAATACCATAGAGAAGGCAATGAACTTTTTGAAAAAAATTCTGAAAGAAATGCATTCTTATGGTGATGGAATGCCATGACGTGCATTTTTTTGTAATGGCATTCCATCACCACGAGACCCCATTTCTTTTGAGGCATTTTTTCAAATAGTTCAAGTTGCCTTCTCTATGCCACCACAGTTATCGTACATGTCTATGAAAGCATTTAATCAAACGATTTAGCAACTTGTTGCTATGGGTAAAAGCCTAAAAACACATCCTTTCAAACAAGATATGGATACGGAAAATAGTAATCATGATAATCAAAAATATATAGTTTAATAAGTACTCAAAATTTTGTTCATTATATCTCATACACTATAAGTCATGACGTGGATCGCTATCGTAACTTTTTGTGATTAAATAATTTTTTGTTTTATTTTCAGACGTTGGTTGTGGAAACACCTCCAAATGTTACGAGGGCAATGGATATCGGTGTTTCATCCGCTATACAATCTTCAATGGCTCTGACAGGGGAGGTATGTGGAAAATTACTAAATTTCAATTTACATTCGTTGTTATAGATGTTAGTTCGAGTGAAAATTCAAACCCAATTATTGATTCATAGTCTAATTTATATTTGGATGGTTTATACAGGGCTTGAGCATGCCTCAACATCGGCGTGCGAATATTACCCTCATGGAGAGTGATCGTGAGATGGCTGTAAGTGATTATTTTTTTAAATATATCATTTTTTATAATGTAATTTCTATGTATTAATGTATTTACTTCTTAAATTGTAATAGTTAAAACTTCACCAAGAACTTAACACTAGTAGGAGGAGTAGCAGGAGCACCCCTCGAGTACAACAGAAACGAGTGATAGACCTATCACCATCCAATTGACCAACAAAGGGAAAGAGTTTATTTCAAGAGCCTGGAGAGCAATGACTTTTGATTCTAGAGCCCTTTGTTGTATGCCTACATGGAAATTTTGTACATATTTTGTATTGGATATATTTGACATTGTATGCCTATATGGCATTCTCGTAAGCCTATATGGCTATTTTGTACCTATATTTTATACTTATATCAACATATATTGATGTATGCGGACATGGCTATTTGGTTAATACAAAAAAATTTTATCGATGGTGTCCATATTTGCATGTTATAAATTCATGGTTCAATAGATATGAGTTAGGTGTATTCAAGTGTATACTTTACAACGTACATGTATTCATTGTCACTTACGTGTGTTCCAATGTATACTTTGTGACTTACACATTTTCATGTGTATACCTTGTATTTGTGCATATACTTTGTATTAAGTTGTGCATACTATGTATTTGTGTGTATACTTCAAGGCATATGTGTTTATGACTACTTGTGCTTCCCTTATTCACATGTACATGCTTGACTTATTCACGTGTATACTTATTAATTGGTTAGCCATAACATTGATCATTGTTGTCCTTCATGGTTTGTCTTGAATAAATTAATTGATTGATGGTAAACAACTTTATCTAAAAGCAAAAAACACATTTTCAATTGGTATTCTATGAAATGATTGATAAAAAGATTCCAATATATTTAATCCTTTGATTGGAACAACTAAATTAAGCGAAAGATATTTATAAGACTTTTCCTTTTAGATTAGTAATGCATGGAAGTTTCAAAAAGTATAATTGATATTACAAAAAGATATGTGTTTATACACTTCAATTGTGCACTCACCCTTTGGTTCTTTGAAAGAAAAATCTGCCTATGCCATTGTTACACTACGCAAGTAAACCAGATTTTGTATTGTGGAGCTATATTAAACTACCACTCTCAAGACCAATGTAACAATGATACAAAATAATGTTTGAGACTGCAAGAAGACATCAAAATGGCTAGTGTGCTATACAAATTCTTATGATTTATGAAGAACGTTGATAACTCTACTCAGTTGGATTCTTTTTTCAAAATCATACAAATTGAACCCTAACATCAATAGACTTTGTATATCAAACTACCACAATTCAAGTTTCAACAATGAATATTTATGATGCATGCTTTAAATGGCATTCAAGTTTATGGTGGTTTTTTTTTATATGATGTTATGTGACATTCTAATCCTAATGCATGGTCCTAGGCTGCATATATATTTATATTTTATTTTTAAATGATTTTTGTACCAATGAACCCAAAACGAATCGAACCCCCCTCCAAAAAAGTTTGGCCTAACTGGCGAACTGAACCCCTGAACCCGAACCTCAAAACCTATTCCAACACTCTTCATTTTTCCTGCACAAACTTAATTGATCACCAAATTATGTTGCCTCTTCACTTTACCCACTTTTACTCCCTCAAACCTCTCTTTTTCATTCAAAACCCCTATTTTCCCAACTAGGGCATGTCATGCCATAACATACTTTTGACCTCCCCTGTCCTTGTAGAACTTTTGAATACATCAAACTCCACAATCTCACCCTATTTCCAACCTATTCTAACTTATTTTCGAGCAATTTATTCTTTTCACCTCTTCTAGCCTTACTTTTAAGGGGCCTCAATTTTGAATTTTCAACAGGGGCAGTGTTAGTAATCTCTTCCAATGCCCTTA
>VDFB02118658.1:0-19923 GCA_007258455.2 Sequoia sempervirens
GATATCCCTTACAGCCTTTGCAAATCTAATATTGTATGCATAAACAAATCCATCGCTTCTCTAAATACTGGAAACTCTTCAATTAATATCAATTGCATCATGAAACTACTTAATGAAAATAGTTTCAATTTCCTCCCAAAATGAAATAGAGTGGTCAAAGAAACCATTATTCTAGTCCCTTGCATCATCCCTCAAAGATTGCATGAATAATTTCAACAAAAGATCTTCATAATCCATATTATAATCATTCACTAAATTGATGAAAGCATGGAGATGCTACTACCCAATGCTGAATCATTCCCATCAAACTAGGGCAGTCAGTTTCTGATTTCACTATATATGAGATTACAGAAGCTAGGTATTCAGATGAAATCTATCTATCTATATCTATTAGCAACAGAAAATAACCTCTAGCATTGACACATTTCTTGATCAATAGTAACTCCAGGTTGAGAAAGCGGCCTAAGGTTGTTCTGAGGATATTGTTCTTGACTAACAAAGTCTGGGCTGATAAAATGATTTATTAGCCAACTAAGGTTGAGTATTTGGGCTTCTAAATGACCATATTGAGTTTTTAGTAGAGCAATATTTTGTTTAGTCATTTTGATATTTTGTAGGGTAAGAAGCACTGGACTCTCTAATGCACATTGTTAGATATAAGAGGGGAAGCTACGGTTTTTTATTCATGGTAATTGTTGAAGTTGCTCTTTAAGCTCTTCAATCAAAGACCTTGCGCAAAGGAAGGAGTTTTTGTTCACTTACTGTCTATCTTTACAAGGGAAGAAATTGGTCACCTACAGGAAAGAAGAGTTGACTGTAAATTTCATCAGTAAAAATTCGAGGGAAAGACAGGGTTTCTTCATGCAGTTATTTGGTACAATCTGCACTTGCACTTACATAAATTCTCCTGGACGGGTTGTGACTGCGGGACTTGCAATATATGACGCTATGCAATACATAAAGAGCCCAGTGAGCACACTGTCTGTAAGGCACGCTGCTTCAATGGGTTCTCTGTTGTTGACAGCAGGTGCCAAGGGGGAGAGGAGGTCACTGCCCAATGCCAGGGTCATGATTCACTTTTTGCATCTGGATTTTTGTGTTTCTGAAGAGCAATGAGATTTCATGATTTGGATTTATTGAAAAAGCTGAATAGCAGCCAAGTTTTTAGGCGTAAGGCTCTACGTTTTTCTCACTTATATTATAAGGAGTTTTGAGATTATATGATCTCGAATAATTTCAAGGGTTTTTGTAGAGTTTAATGTGCTTAATGTTTTTCGCAAATCTTCGACGATTTGATGGGGTCAGAAGCTTCTTTGTTTTTTCGCCTACATCCTTGCTAAATTAAGTTGTTATCACTGATTTATCGACATAGAATTTAGTTTTTGTGCTACAACTTGCAATGCACAGACCATTTTTTTCCTTTGGTTGTCTTAGAGCTTTGTGATACTTTCTCAACCAAAACTATCTGAGTTTCTTGCTTGTGGGTTTTTGTGTTTCTGGCCTCTTTCTTTGAAGAGCTATCAAATATTGTGATTTGTAATAGTTTCATGAGTTTGATTTGATAAGGTTTGGTATGTATAGTATATTTCATAGATTTTCAAAATTTTGATGGTGTAGAGACATATTTGTTTTTGCGCAAGAGCTTAAAATTATAACTTTACTACCAACTACCAATTTTTAAAATTTTAAGCATTTAGATGGGGTTAGAAGCTTTTAGTTTGTTTTATATGTTAATTTAAAAGACAATATTCTAAAAATTAATCTCAAATAATATATAAAATTATTTTTAAAGATATTTAAAATGAAGGATTTAATAAATAGGTTTGATTTTGGAAGAAATTTTATAGTTAGACATGTTTGAATCAATCTAGTATTGGGATGGGTGATCTTCCGAAGAGAAGTCTCTATTTTCATCTCATATGAACATTTTTCAATCTAGATGCAATGAATACAAAATAGATCGTTCATTCTTATGAAAGATAAATTCACATAAACTACAAGAATTTTGATAAAAATATTAATTAATTATAAATTAAATTATGTTAATTGTATAATTATATATGATTGATGTGCTCAAACATGACTCCTCTCCAAAGTCATTGAATTCAAACCTATAACAATAAATTAGAACAATTGATTAGAAAGTTAAAACATGTAGTTGATGCAAGAGAGATTTCTTGGTTGGTGGGCTCAGCTTATTCAATGCATTGTAAGAGAATCAAAATGATGTACTATTCTCCAAAAAATAGATTAAGTACTCAAGCAGACAACACATGGAAAGTACTGACAATCCTGAAGCACAAAGAAAGTCATTGGAAAATCTGCTCACTTCCATAACATACAAATGTCCCTTAATCTAGCTTTATTCATTCAATTTTTGTTTTGTTTTGTTTTGAAATACAGCCAGTAATACCCAAGGATAAATATGTAGAGCCACTACAAGGGACATAAGAGGTTGAAGTCGTTGCCTATTTACAAATGGGAATTATTACAAGCTTAATTAGCATAAAAACTTATTCATCTTATACATCATCAAGTCAAATGCTATAGTACAAAAGAGATTGCTAGCGAAAACAGGAGATGCTATTGATAAGATTATGTGGAAAAGCATTGCATTTGTTCCGCTTGGGTTCCTTCAAATCCTTGTGTTTACTGAGTCTTTCAAACCGTACGCTATTCAATTCCCTTTTCTGATTGAGCAGTCTTTTCATCCTCTTCAGTCTTTTAACTTTTTTCTTTGGGTCCACAATTGCTCTCACCGTTACTTTTTTGTGGGTTGCATCCACTACACAATCCAGCAAATCTGGAGCACCCACCAAGCAAAAGTTATTTTGAAATACCACTTTGTAGAATCTGATTGTAGGAATTGAAAACAAAAAACTACAAATTGGTCCTCGTGAAATAATGGAGAGAGCTGGCCAGTTATGAGAGTGTACTGTCCATTTTAGAGAGCAATTTGGAGACTCTCTCCCTGCAGTCGTTACAACGCATATTGGCATTCAAAACAATGACTTTTTGTGCTAAAACTTAACACACATGGGGGGCATTTTTATTCTCTGGAAATTTAAATGTTACATTGGAGCTCTTTGCATGTATGCTAAGTTGTTTTTTTAAAGTTTTGGAGTCTTCAATTGTGGAAAAAAAAAAGTTTAGCTCATGTTTTCATTTTTTGTTACAAGGATGACACACTTTTAAGTAGGTACTTTGTTGGCATAAAGTGGCATATGGTATCGACTCACCAAGTCATGCTGTTGATACATAAATTGAAGTAAAATGCACATGCACATTATATTTAATCACAAACAACCAAATCTTAGCTATGAGCTTATTACACAATTCTAGGGATTGAATTCATGTACAATAGAGCTTAAAAAACAATGAAATAGAAACATGTGAAAAATTTGCACTTGAAGACATAGTTTTAGATATAGCATTTATGTACAAAATAAATGAAAAATGATATGATACTAAAATATTTTTGCTAAGCTCTTCTCTTCAAAGAAGGGGCATTCAAAGTGTCAAACATTCATAACATGCGGCATTCAAACTGTGTTGAAACAACTATAACCCCAAACCAAAAACAATGCATCGGTAGGGAGAGTACAAGTAAAACATAGAGAGAACTTAACAACTCAAATTCTAAGTATGTACATTACATTTTCCCCTCCACTCTCCTTATCATCTAAATGCTTTCTTCTTGTCGGCAGGAACTCGACGCTTGTGTCACTTGTTTATAATTTAGATATTTAACATGCTACATGTATAGATGCATGTATAATTCAAAATTTCAGCAAATTTTTAAAATAATTGTTATAAGTAAAATAAACATTCACATTTTTTATTGAATAAAAAGGTTATATATATATATAATTTATATTATTATTTCACTTTCAAAATACTAGATGGAATTAACTAAAGTAATCTATGTCTAATAGGTGGAGTGAACTAGTGGTAGAAGGATTGTAACTCATTTAGAACTAGATAAGTGTTAATCAAGTGCATACGTCATGGACATGTAATTGATTGATTTACTAACTAGATAAGTGGTAATCAAGTGCATAAAACATGGGTACATAAATAATTGACACAACTAAGTGAGATTATCTTAACTAGGTGCACATAAAGAAATACAATAATAAACTAAATGAAAAAATAAATAGTGGTCCAACACCCCTCTATAAAAGAAACATAGGTAGGGTAGGAAAAGAAGGGTCCCAACAAATGTGTAGCAATATTAGGTAACCTTGTATAAATATAGAAAAATTCTTCTTTAAAACCCATTAAGAAAATCCTCCCAAAAGATGTGAGAAGGTCTAGGTGACCCATCTCGAAGGGATGATTTCTTACATCCTTAAGAGTTTGAATTGATGGATGATTTATTTTAATGAAGAGTTTGGTGAAAATATCTAAAATATTATCTATTGTAGAACAAAATTGCAAATCAATGACCTACTCTTGAAATAGCTTTTGGAAAAAGTGCATGTGGAGCTAAATATGTGTTTGGTATGCTAATGATGGACTAGGTTCTTAAAGATTTGAATGACATTGTTTATCACAAAAAATGATGGATGGATTTTGAAAAGTAATACCAAGCTTAGTGAGGACATTTTAGAGCCAAATAGTTGGCAGCTTTAACAACCACTAGATACTCAACCTTAGCTAAAGAAAGAGCAATAAAATTTTGCTCCTTGCTTTCCAAAAAAATAGGGATCAAACCAAAAATAAATTTGTATCCTAATGTAGAATTATGATCATCAATATATCACTATCCTTATTAGAATCCATGTATTCAATCAAATTTAAACTTGTAACCATTGTATAGTGATTCCCATATTTATGAACTCATGTCATGTATGTAATACAATATGCATTTAGTAGCTTTAAAATGAAGCTCATGGAGCTCCTATATGAAGCGTGAAGCCATGAAAACTACAAAAAAAAATATTGGGGTAAGTGTGCGTTAGATACATGAGGTTGCCAACAACTTGACAATACAAATAAAGGAGTCAAGTTAGGCTTATAATAATTCATATAGAACCAAGCTATAAGATCAAGAGAATACTTGGGCTAAGAAAGTGTGATCCTAGAAAAGGATTTTGCAATCTCAATCCTAAAAAATAGAGCAATAAACTAAAAGGATGATTGCATGGAAACGGGGGACCAAAAAGGGGTCTTAAGTGGTCACTTTTTTTCCAAAATAAAAAAAGAATAATCTTGGATGAGAAATTAAAGATGGTTATTCTTAAAATTTGTAGACACAACAAGAACAAAAGTCATAGTGTTTTGAATCTACTTTCTAAACTACTACTTTTTTTAAATGATGAAGATTAAAGGGTTCAAAAAGGAGGAGCACACACACAAAGTGCTCCTGTTTTTGTCCAAAAATCATAACATAGTGTCTAGTGTGCCACCCCTCAAATGTTAACCTTTTTTAGTATTTAAAAAATTACTTTAGTGAGAAAATAGCTAAGACCATGTAGTTTATGCCCAATTTTTCTACTATTCTTTTAATTAATATACAATTTTCTACTAGTCTTGAAAAAAACTGAGAGTGCTCCCCCCAAATTTTATTAGAAACTAATCAAAAATCAATTTCTTTGACTATGTATAGAATAAAGTCTAGTTTTTAAAAATGCAATTTATTTGAAATTTTGACAAATGACTAAAATTGAAGCCAAAAATACCATATGTAGGTTTTTGACAAAAAAAGAGACACTAGCAAAAGAAATTAAATATCAAAACCTTCATATTCTAAACATGAAAAAAATACATGGCTAGAAAGCTAAGAGAGAGCTCAACGCTATTATCATTTTTAACTTGACATTGAAACACATGGAAACTAAGCAGGTTGGCTAAGATTTTGATCATGTTTGATGAGAGAAACAAGAATTTTTATAATAATGCAATGAATTAGGTGGATGAGGGCCAAATTGGTGATATATAGCAAAATTTAGAATTTTCAAGACCAACTGCCAGAAACAGAAATTGGATATAAACAAAGGTCATAAAGCAAGATTTTACATAGAAAATTGATGCCAAATTGATTGGTCAGGGGCGTGGTGCCCTAGATTGCAAATTAGGGTTTTTTTAATTTCAGAATATACACAATTGTGTGTCATATTGAAGGTCTAATTCTGTGAAACTCCAGGTTTGAGAATTGATAGAGTTCAAAAAATCAGTATGCCCTAATTTGATGATTAGGAGCACATGCAAACATGAATGATATTTTTTAAGCATTCAAAGGCATTGATGGATAAAATTAGTTGCATAAATGAGTGCCCCTAGAAGGTATGAGGTTATAATGAAATTAATATGCTAATGAAAAGGTGACAAAATATGTTTAAGTTTATGTATTTGTAAGGGAAAAAATGCTCTAAATGCTCTATTTTTTCAAAGTAAACATGTAAAATTTGAAAATTTAAATGAAATAACTTAGATCTAAGCCCTAAAAAAGGAAAATCAGATCTAAAATTATGCAATTAAATTCAAACTATTTTGCAATTGTGATCTAAACTGAAAATACTAAAGTACTTAAAATATAAATGCTTGATTTTGTAAGTGAACGAAACACAAATCACTAACAAGATATTCAAGTAACCTAGGTTATTGATCAATTTTATGAATTTATGCTATAAAAATAAGAAAATTGTAAGCATATGATATGTTAGGTTCAACAAAATGTGAAGTAGAAAAAGTGATTCTAGATCTAAATAATAAATTAACTAGAATTAACTCTTTTTCTTTGACTCCACATTTGAACACAGAGGTCAACTAGGATTTGATGATTGGCTAGCTACCACAAGAGAGAGCCAATCTACTAGGGTTTGGTTACTTTGAGTTACAAAGGGGAGGGATTTGATGTGTGCTTTAACAAGCCTATTTGACATAAACCTTAAATATGAAAATGCAATTTATTGCATAGATAAAAACAAATTAAATTGATGGAACAATTATAGATCTAAAAATGGAGATAGAGAGGAACCTAAACTTAAAAGTTGAGCCTGAATTTGAGGGTCAGGGGTGTGGGAACCCTAGACTAGATATGATGATTTTTTTGGATTTGCAAAAAATTGATGATGTGTTATACTTTTCTCTGTATTTCTTGTGACCTACTGCTGGTAAAACTTTCAGATCTATTTGCACACATAAAAAGAGGAGAAAAGGTTATGATGTATAGGGGATTGCCTTAGAAGTCAAACCCTATTTTGGTGTTTCCACCTCCATTTACAACAATTGACGATGGTCAAGAGAGATTACCCTAGGTCATGCAGAGGTTGAATGAATAATAATTGACTAGAATAATGAATGATAAAAGGAAATGTTACCTTGTGAGGACAATAAAATGATAAAGGTAACTAACATAGAAGATAATGTAATAAACACAATAACATCAGCTAAAACCCTTCTTTCTCCTCAGATAGAGCTAAAGAAGAGTGGACACTAGCTTCACTTAGTTTAATCTTTTGATTTGTTGATAGAGGAATGCGGTTATTTATCAAACCAACATCATGATGATATTATTGATATGATGATAGATCAAATAGATAGCTATGAATATGATGATGGGAAATTAGATAGAAAATGGAGAAGTATATAGAAAATTCAACAACATAACAATAGAATGAGAAGAGATTATGCAAATTGGGTGAGAGACCTTTAATTTATATAAATTTTATGAGAGAAATCAAGGGCCAAGATAAACTAGTTGATGGATGGCTAGGATTGATTGAGGATTAGGGTTTAGATCAAAGTTTTAGTCATATGACAAGTGTGACATGAGGATAAGGGTTAGGTTTAAGATTAGGATTAGGGGAATATCCTTGTGTGAACGGATAAGATTAAGAATAGATAAAATAGAATATTAACTTTTGACTTTTGTGAAGTGTTTAGGTTCAATGAATTTAGACAATGTCTTAGTTAGACATGTGAAGGGGACGCTTGTCACATGATGACAAGTTTATATTGTGATTCATGAGAATGGATTCAATGGCTAGTATTAAATAGACAAGGATTGAGGGATAAAGTAGAATTAAATAATGGAGGAAAAGGTAATGAGCATTAATATTAACTAATTAGTTAAAAATTAATTAATTGATTTAGTTGGAGGATTTTGGGATAAGGTTAGACTTAAATAAATAAATGTAAGGTGATGTATAAGGGTAATGAATAAATAAATTAATTAAATATATTATTTATTTAATTAATGGATTAGGATAGGCTAAAATTAGGTGCAATTGGGTAGGGTCATAGTTTAGGTGTCTACAAAACTCTTGAATAAGATTAGATTAATGAATAATTTGTTGCACATTGTTTAATGCAAGAGACACTTTTTTCCATGTAGTCTAGTCCTTCTATCATATGTTAATGTGACCCTTTCTAGTTTGATCTTGTCTTTGGTACCTACTTTGAATGTAAGGACTTTTACTAAAAAATAGCAAGGTTTATCATGTGCACCAAGAAGATTGCCAACTTCTTTGATAACTATTGCATCCCTTTGCTAGTGTAAAAATTCAAAGACACCACACATTCATTGATGATATATGCCCATGATGTATGTAGTGTTGAGATGTTATATATGTCCTTTGATACTCTTAAAATGAGATGATTTTGTGCAATTGAAGTGATTATCTTCTATCATCTTATGTTGGTAATTATCTAGAAGATTCCTATATATACAATTACTTATTCAATTCTTGGTTTTTGTCGTAGGGGCTTCCATGGTAATGGTTAGATTTCCTAAAAGGTTGGCTCAAATAGTGAGAGTTTTAATTTCAAAAAGTATGGGCGAGATCATGAGTGCAATGTAGACTAAGGGATGTGACCCCACCCCAATTATAGTTGTCAAGTAAGGAATGCTATAAAGAGTGATCGATTTAGACCAATGGGAGTTGGAATGACAATTTCTTGATAAGTTTAGGATAATTAAGAACTATGAACAATGTGTATTTATGGCATTTGTACAAAATAGCTTAAAAAAATTTAAAATGTAAGGTATGCACTTTTATTCTTTCAAGAACAAATTGCATTAAAAACAAGAGCTGTGAGCCAGTTGGAGTCCCTGCCTAAAGCAATATTGGATGTCCATGTTACTGTAGATGGCAAGATTGTATTCTTGGAATTAGACATAGTTCATGATTGTCACACATTAGCTCTCCTAAACTCACATGCCACTGTCTGGCCAAAGCTTTGATTAAAATTAAAAATAAAGACCTATTAATAAATACCAAATATGTTGCCTTTTGATGGCTTTACTTGTTAAGCTCCATTGAATGTATCAAAGCATAATCACTGCCAACAATAGGGAAATAGCTAGGGGGAAACATAACAATCATTCTATGGTCAAGCTTCATGCAACATATTAGTCCAAACTATTCTATCCATACATATAAATTTAAGCTACAATGGCGAAGTTAATCAAGGACATTTTGTTATATGGTGGCTTTCTAGTAAGTATTGCATATCATCTTAGTTCAAACTTATCCACATTGTTTCCAAACAGTACTAAGACAACATTTAATTCAAATAACATTTTAGCAAATTGTTTACATTATTGACAAATCTGCCCACATGGCATGAATCCAATGTTTTCAAGGCTGCAACAACTAGAAATGGAAATTTACCAAGCAATTTTCTTAAACAATTTTCACATTAGAAGAGAATAACACAATCATTCTTGAATGATAAGAAAAGATCTACCATTAATTAAAGCAACTTCATAGGACATGCTTTTATTGAGATATAGTGTCTCCAAACAATTATTAAGTCACATTTAATATCAATAAATGTTTCAGCAGCTTCTCAAACTCTTCTTCAACAAACTTGGCCTCACTGCATTTTTGCAACTTACATGGGTTTCCAGTAAATAATCAACCATATTAAGTTACTAACTCAAAGAAAAACAAGCAAGTAAAAATGCCACCTAACCACATAGGTATTTTGAAATTCAGTAATACTTTGCTCGCTAGCTTCATAAATTTGCTCAATGTATTGTTGTACTTCTAGCTTTGATGCTTCTCCTGACAAATTCTCAAAGGAACTCATTGTAGCCCCCCGATATTAACTTAATTAGCTCAATACTAATGTGTGCTCTCTGCAAGCACTAAAAACCTCATGAATTTAAAAATATTAAAGATAAGATGAATATTTAGTTATGATTTAAGGTACAAGAAGCAAAGTTGGTCATTAGTTGTCTTTTGCAATAGTAGGTAACAACAATAGTAACATTAATGCAATTACCTCATGTGTTTGCTGGGAAAATGTAGCCATTTCTCCTTGCTGTTATGAAAGAGTAGTTTGAATATCCCTAATTACTGAATCTGCTCCTTTCACTGCCACAACAAGCCCCTGACACACAAATTAAATCAAATCACTATATTTTATCTATCATCATAATAAAAGAAATGAAAAGAAAAGGAAAGGGTTCAACAACAAGAATTTACTTCCTCAAGCAAAGTGACATTCCCAGAAGGTGCAGATTTTATTTCATCCTAACTAACATTTGAGCCAGCCTTATGCAATCGAACTATATTTTGCAAACTTTCAAGATGGGAAAAATATGATGCTCTGAGATCTACAACTTTTTGTTTCAATTCCCCTACAAACTGCCATCACATGCCAACCCTCAAATAAGATTGATATTATAAAAAATGAAACATTCTGTACTGAGGTAGATGACTGTGTATACATTATTGGATACTAAACTAATACCTTTTCTTTGAAGTCCATGGAAGCATGAAATTGTTGCTCTAAAGAATGAAGATTTATTTTGTTGTGTCATTGATTCTACAACAGAATTGCATAATTGGCCTACTTGTTTAGGAAGTTCAGTCTGAAAATTGTTGACCAAAGCTCAATTTCCATCACTCACTTTTTCCATTATTTTTGGAAGGATGGCGTAGTAGTTACACATTCATTTACAATAGGTTTGGATAGCAATAACAATAAACAAAGATATTGAAACATCATGAACAACTTTTTCAATTCTCTCACTGTTTAATTATGTATAGAATTGGCCCCAATTTAGATTTATATGATGCCTGTAAATTTGAAGATAAAGAACAAAACTTTTCAGCATGTATAAAGTTGGGAAATCACCTATAATTATTATAAATCAAACGTCAATAACTACAATGAAGACATCCAATTTGGTGCAATCGAACATAAATATAGCAATATGTACTATACCATTGTTTATAATATTTCATTGACAATAGGATTAGGATTCCCTTCCTGACTATCAAGAGGCATGTATTGTGCCATGATGACCTTGATTTCTGAGTCCACATATGATTGAAAGAATAAGGAAAAGCAAAAAAAATAAATATATTATAACTTGTAATGCACTCATTAAAAAGCAAGCATAAATCCTAAGTCCTTTAAGATAAAACAAAGAAATCAATAAAATTCTCAACTATTGACTTACTCTGAATCTCTATTTATAATATATGTAACCTCCAATAGCAATAGCAACCACCAAGAACAATATAAAAATTATAGCACCCCTGCCTGTCGTTCGCGTAACTTTCTGTTGCTACCAAATATATTCTTCCTTCGTCTGTGTGATGTTTTGTTTTCCAAGATTTCTGTGTTCTGTACTCAGTTTGCAACTTGGCATACCATCCAAACTTTAGTGCAAGAACAAATTATAGTGTATGAGGAGAAGATAAAAGGATCATTCTAGAGTTAAATCTGATTGGACAGAAATTTTGGATGGTATGGTAAGCTGCAAACTGAGTAAAATTATGTGGTATACGGTAATACGTTGTATAAGGTTAGATTCAATGTATAGATGTCTTGCAGTGGATTTTTCAAGTATGTAGAGTAAAAATTCCACATTATTGTATATAGAGATTTTAAAACTATATAGATGTCTTGCAGTGGATTTGAAACTTGTTGCAACTAGCCTACCATGTATGACTGCAAAATGTGTGAGAATTACAACGCCACACACCCAACTCCCTTGCATGTGCCCTTTGCAGAGAGAAGAAACAAAAAATTGAGATAAGATGCAAATACTTTGCCCTCTTTTCTTGATTGGAGACGCTAATCAAAATTATTGCTGAAAAATCTAAACCCCCAAGAAAATATAGCTGCCGATTAATAGGGAGGCAGATAAATAGCTATTTTCCTTGCAACAAAATAAAAAGAAAAAAACAAACTTTGGTTAAGGCTGCATATCATCGCTTGCCAGTTCCCAATGCAGAGATTAATACGCTTTTTGCATGGGCGAAAAAATTAATTATCCGCCTCTCTATGCATAGTTCCTTGTTGAAGAAATGACACCAACTAGAAAGAGAATGCCATAAGATCTGGAATGAATCTGGTACTATTTTCCTATACTCCCGGAAAGCTAAAACTATGATCATTGGGATCCAACTTGATAAACAAAAACCAAAAGAAACATCTATATGCAATGTGACAGTTAACAATTTGTTTACATACTATGAGACCTGGCAAACTAAAACAAGCTATAATTTGACCTTCCATGTTCATTAAGCCACTTGTAAGCTGAAGGTTTAACATGAAGGTAGACCAACTTATCACTTAATACCATATGGAGCATGAAAAAACCTAAGGTAAAGGGATTTGTTCCAAATCTGTAACAGTGCTTTAGGTATGGAATCAATTCATGCAAGAACAAACCTCGAGTCATGTCAATATTGAGAACCCTCCCACTTTATGCTGTAATCAAATTCTAGCTCATGAAGTGGCACAATGACATTATGAAGTCTCACACACAATGGAATTTCTCTGAATTCTCTAATAGAAACCTATCATTAGCATAGATGGCCACAACATACAGACCTGGTATGCAATAAAAAAACGTGGCAACCTTATTAGATATTGCAAAGACAAAAAAGTAATTGAATGAAACTAGAGCAAACTTCTAGTGACCTTCTATATGTCTTCTAGTTTATCTTGTTCTCTATTTAATAAGTTAAATTTACGTATCAAATGAAGAAAAATAAAGTATAATAAATTAGTCCATTATAACTTACAGCTTGGCATATCTCATGTCTACCGAGACAATAAATTTTGATCCCTTTTAACTGAAAAAAACCATTTCTTATAGAATCTTATCGTTTTAAAATAGAAAGCACACCCATTTGATATAATAATTAGGTATTCCACACCTACTCTTATTATTGAGACAGGCATCACAATCATACCATATATGCTGGAACATGTACACTTATGACCATATGATGTGCAAAGTCAGATATGACAATAGGGTGCATCCACCCTAACAATTTTAACACCAATGTGTCCCAACACTATTTTTATTTAGTGTAGTTGCGAGTCATCAAAATCAAAGCCCAAAGAGACTTGAGCGGAAGTGTTTCCAATGATAATGTACTGATGTGGTGGCTAACTTTAGAAACTTTGTACAGATTAAAATAGTTGCACATGTTGTGGTCTCTGTTTCTCACCATCTACATTCCATGGTTTACAATGCACATAATTAACACATCTGTAATACATTCTTTATAAACAGATTAGAATGACACACATTTTAGTAGAATATGTTTCTTGTCATCTATATTCCTTGCCTCGCATATTTGACATGCCTTGACTTCTTAGCATGCATAGTGCATCTCTCCATGTTGGTCTATAAAAGTACAGAAGATATTAACAAATAATTATTCTTTTTCTAATTCCCTTGACATTACATATCTAATTATATTAAGTGGTTCTTGGTTCTTTATCCAGCAACATATTTTATTAAAATGCAAAATTTTAGTGGACATCATCTTAATCTAGAAACTAGACTAATTAATTTCAAATGTATATTGACCAAAAAGAGCCATTTTGTCGGTGAAATATTTGCAGAATAGAAGACTACAAACAAAGGCTGAACCAAAGGATGGGTCTCAGCTAATAGATCATGCTAAGTTAAACTACATTAGGTTCACAATCATTATAATTGAATGTTTTAGATAATAGGTTAATCCTAATAATGATAACAATACAATAACTATTGTAATTTCGTGTTCACTTTACAAGCCAAGATTACAAAGTCAAAATGCTCAATCTATGATTAAATAGTTGGACTGCAAAGGTTAATGTCTCAACTACACTTGAGCAAGAGGTACTCGAGGTCGGTTCAATGCGAATATGTTAAGCCCACTGATGAGTCTTGTAACAATAATCATTATGAGTCGAATGCTTAAAATAGTGCATCCTGGGAATTATGTGTATGTAATAGTATTAGGTGAATTAGAGGAGTAGACACATTTTAGTACAGGGACTTCCAATTGAAATCTCTTGAGGAAAACATTCTATAGCAGGAAACCTACTAACTTATGTACTACTAGTATTGCTAAAGAGTTGATGCTATCACATGTCACCAATCTCCATCCCATTTTTACAAAGGGATCTGGCCCTACCTTTACAAGCTCAACTTGGGGATTATCAGAAAATTCTTGATAGATGTTTACTAGTTAGGAAGCATGAAAACCCATCAAAATGTAGTGGATACTTCTTCCAAAATCGAGTCTTTTATCACCATTAGATACTTTTTCCAACATTCATCCTTCTTGTGTTCATAGAAAGTGGAATGGTTGTGACTTGTGTTTCTTTTTGGAAGCCTTGTCTTCAAACTAAGTGTTCTTTTTGTCCCATCAATTGATCATAGCTGTGAAATTAGTCTTATATCCTTGTTGCGCTACTCTCTTGGCAGTTGGCACCTTCTAACAAGATCAAAAAGGAATGAATATCACAGGTTCATTAAATGTACAATCATTTTCCAAGCCCTAACTTCTTCAACTATGCTTGCACAACCTAAAGGGGGAAATTTCCTTAAAGTCAAAAATAGCTCATAAATCACAAAAAATCCTGGATAAAATAAAACCTAAAAAACCTACACAAATCAATAGATTTATGAAAAGACCTCACTCTAGCAACACAAAATATTAAAATAAAAAATAAAAAAGTCTGTCAAAGAACAACTTGTAGCATACACTAACAATCTGACCCCAATAAACCCCCAAGAACAAAAAACATACATTTTCAACTTTGTTTAATGCCTATCTGCTCATTTGCATTAAATCTATGCAACAAAAAATGGTATTTTCTATTTGGTGTATAAAAAAACCTTACCTATCCATGAGCTTATAAAATCGGGGGAGAGGGGCCCAAAGTAGGGCGGGTCAACTTTGGAGGTCCATGTGGTAGTCCATGTGGACGAAAAGAATTTAAAATTTTACCCGCCACATCACCTTGCCACTTGTGCATTGGGCTCAATATTTTTTTTAAAAAAATCGATCACTCACCACTTGTCAAGCACCATTTATGCCGATGTGTCCAAGTCGGGCCCATTTTCTCTCAGCTCTTAGCCCTATACCCGCTGTCTTGAATATGGCTTATTCCATCATGTTTTTTGCATAATTTTTTTCTGTGAACTTTTGTCTTTGAGAAAGGTGCCTTAAATGAAATGTGGGGAGGGTTTGGCTAGTTTTTCTTTTCATCTACACTCGACCATGCACTCGTAATATTTTGATATTCATTGCACCTCTGCATTGTGCTTTTCATATAAATGCTTCCTTAAATGAAATATGAAATGGGTTTGACTAGTTTAAAATGGTTTTTCATTACTATTAGACTTGTTAGGAAAAATATGGAAATGGTTTGACTGGTTTTTAGCCATGCACTTGTATTCGTGTGTTCATCATTACACAAACTTTAAATTTGCAATTTTCTTTTTGCATTTGTTTGTTATTCCAAAATATGGAAATGGATACGTTATATTTGCTTGTTACTAGGAAATATTCATACGGTTTTAATGCTTATCATTTCGAGGGTTTTTTCCATGCACTTGCATTCGTGTCTTCCTCACTACACATACTTTAACTCTGCAATTTGATTATAATATTGTCATGTTATTCTAAAATATGAAAATGGTATGATTGGTTTTCATTTCAAAGATATTCTGGCATGTTTATGTATTATTCTAATCTTCCATGCACAATAGTTATGTCTGCGAAATGCTTTTTTCATTTGATTGTTACTACCAAACATGGAAAGGCTTTCACTGGTTCAAAATTTCAGGGTTTTCTCTTTGACAATGCACAAAATTTAACTCTGTAATTTTCATTTAATATTTGTTTGTTATTCCCAAATATGAAAATGGATACAATATACTTGCTTGTTACTAGGAAATATTCATATGGTTTTAATGTTTATCATTTCAAGGGTTTTTGCCATGCACTTGCATTCCTGTCTTCCTCACTGCACAAACTTTAACTTTGCAATTTGCTTATAATATTCTCATGTTATTCCGAAATATGAAAATGGTATGTTTGGTTTTCATTTCAAAGATATTCTGGCATGTTTATGTATTATTCTATTCTTCCATGCACAATAGTTTTGTTTGAGAAATGTGTTTTTCATTTCATTGTTACCGCCAAACATGGAAAGGGTTTCATTGGTTCAAAATTAGAGGGTTTTTTGCCATGCACTTTTATTCCTCTCTTTGACAATGCACAAACTTTAACTCTGCAATTTGCCTTTAATATTTGTTTGTTATTCCCAAATATGAAAATGGATTCACTTGTTTTCATTCTAAAGTTTATCTTCCATGCAAATATATTATTCTATTCTTATATATGTATTTGACTTTCCATACATATATATACATATTGTTAATGGAAGAACATAATAATACATAGACATATTTCCATACATATACTTGTTTTCATTCGAAGATATTCTTCCATGTAATTGTATTATTTTGTTCTTATATATATATTTATATATCTATATATATATATATCTTTCTCTCTCTCTATATATATATATATTGTGCATGGAAGAACATAATCGTACATAGACAACATATTTCTATACATATACAAATAAATATATGTGCATGGAAGAACAAAATAGTACATAGACATATTTCCATATACATATACAAATATATATATATATATATATATATATATATATATATATATATATATATATATATATATATATATATATTCGTATATGTGTATATTTGTAACTGTTTATGTGATTGTTACTACGGAATTTGTTTTTTATATTTATGTTCGACTCTACGATTCATTGTTTGGCTTTGCACTGAAAAAATCTCCTTTTCTCTTTCACTTGAGGTTTGCTACCTCACTACGCTTGTACCATTGTCTTTCATTTTGACAATGTTTAACCAATGTTTGTTCATGTCTCACTAAAAAGATCTGCTCTAATCCATTTCAATTCAAATAATAAAATTGAACAAACTGTCATCATACATATATTGAATAAAAACAAACTGTTCATAAAAACCAAGCATTGAATTGCAAACTTTCAAAAAGTATATTAAAGAAAAGCAAACTGTATATATATATAGATATATATATACAAGTGCATGGTTGAAAACCTTGTAATTGTGAACTAGTGAATCCCATTCCATGTTTAACCATTGCATGACAAAAAACCCTATAATTTTCTATATAATAAGGTTGTTGTTTCAGGGAAGTGCTACCTACAAGAATTGGATATAAGTGTGGAGAAAGAGGGGTTTGATGTAGCAAAGCACATAAAACACTGTTGGAGAAAACTAATACCTAAATGAGTTGAACCTAACAAAAAACATGAATTCAAATCGGGTTTTACCTCCAGGGTAAAACATATGATTCTATTCATGTTTTTTGTTTGGGTTCAACTTATTCAATTTGGTGTATTGCACAAGAGGGAATGTGTTGTTGAGCAAGCAATAGATGTATATGATTACTACCTTTCCCCACCCTAAACGACCAGTTTAGAGCAGTAATCGTTTGCTGCCTCCTTTGTTACCTCCACTAGGAAACTTGCCTTACACATCCCTCTGCACTTACTCGGATTGACAAGCGCATAATTTGGAGATCAAGGTTCATTCAAATCTCAAAATTCTCTCATATCCTGCTCATTGTCATTCCTTTTGTTTGCAAACATTCTAGAGTGTTCATTTGGTTATACACCCATACATGATTGGCTCTCTATGAATCATTGTTCGGCTCTGCACTCTTGAAAGCTCTCTTTAGGTGAGCTTTTTTACCTCACTAGGCCTCTACCATTGCCTATATATATATTAAAATTAACATATATAGATACATACATACTTATGTACATATATAATGTTTATGTATGTATGTGTATGCATTCATATATATATATATATGTATATATATTTTTGTGTATATATACATTCATACATACATACATACATACATACATACATACATACATACATATATATTGTGTGTGTATGCATGTATGTATGTATGTATTCATATATGTATATGTTTTCATATATATTTATATATATGTATGTATATATATAAATATACATACATATATATAGATATACATTGTTATGTATATATACATTCATACATACATACATGCATACATACATACATACATACATACATACATACATACATACATACATACATACATACATATATATAAATTCCAATCTCTTGTATGGTATGCATATGTTTTCCATGAATCTATAAATATATGGGGTTTCACAATGATGTTCACATTAGGTTTTTCATTTAAACTCTTTAAGCCATGGAATGCAAATATGTTGTATGCGATGTCAACGTTTCTCACAATAAATTGTAACTCAATATATGGGGTTTCAACTTACACTATTTATGAATGTCAAGACATTTCAGTTCAATTTCAGGGTTTTTTTTAATTCTATATATGCCAGGGAATATATATTAGTTCTATGCACTGTCAATGTTTGTCACCCACCACCCTGTAACTCGGTATTTGGGGTTTCAACTTGCACTGTTTATGGATGTCAATGCATTTCAGTTCCTCAGATTGTCAAGGTATTTGGATTGCTCAATTTGATTGTTCATTTCCATTGTTCAATTGGATTGTTCAATTTGATTGATCAATTGGATTGTTCAATTGCATTGTTAAAAGTTGTTCTATTGAATTGTTCTATTGGATTGTTCAAATGGATTGTTCTATTGGATTGATCTATTGGAATGTTCTATTTTATTGTTCAATTGCATTGTTCATTTTGATTGATCAATTGGATTGTTCATTTTGATTGTTCAATTGGATTGTTCATTTTGATTGATCAATTGGATTGTTCATTTTGATTGTTCAATTGGATTGATCAATTGCATTGTTAAAAGTTATTGTTCTATTGGATTGTTCAAATGGATTGTTCTATTCGATTGATCAATTGGAATGTTCAATTTTAGTTTTTTGCTTTTGGATTTGATTGTGTTCTAATTTTTTCATCAACATTTCGGATCACACTCCGTGATCCATCATCAGGATAGAGAGCTAAAAAGGATGAGAAATGTTAGTTGTAGGCTAGCTAGAGAAGAAGATAAATAGACAAAAATGGGGGAGAGAGGGGAGAGCACAACCCACGGGGGAAAGAATAAAAAAATAAATTAAAAGAAAATAATAAAAGAGAGAAATGAAAGACATCTAAAAACACTAACCAACTAAGACAACACAACCCCAATGAAAATTCAAAAATAAAGAGGAAGGAACAAAAGATAAAGGAAAAAATATAAAATTAATAAAAACACGAGAAGGAGCAAACCACAATGGAAATGAAGAAGGCGAGAATTTAAAAATACAAATTAAATTACACAACTAACTAACTAAATAAGCAAAAAAAAAATGCCAACTTCAAGATAAGAATGCATGCATATGTTAAAGGAAGAGAATAAAGAAATCAAGACAAATAATCATCTAAATGAGCACTATATATATATATATATATATAAAACCAAAAATGCTAAAACAAACACACACACACGCGCGCACACACACACACACACACACACACATATATATATAACCAAAAATGATAAAACAAACACATAAATTTAAATGAGAATAGAAATAATGAAAATAATAAAATACTTAGAAAGAGAACCAAGAAAATAAAGAATAAAA